>CABFWB010001251.1:96870-141870 GCA_902151455.1 Timema bartmani
TATGTCTCAGTTAAGAAGATGGGAACTGGCACATCAATGGATCACAAAGTCTAGAAAACCACACTAATTTCAACCCAGAAACTACACCAGCAACACCTACCATCCATAGAGTAATAGAGAATCATTCAGGGAATTTAAACTCTACCAGAGAAGTTTTCATCCTTATCAATCAAGTTGGCATCACTGAAGACAACATCCTGTCCAGTCTAATTACTACTTCCTGAGGAAGATGCTACAATAGCATCGGAATATTGAAGTGTGTGTAAATATGTGTCAGTGTTGTTACTTTTATTTGTGCTCTACCATTTTCCTAATATTCTATCATTTTATTTATCACTAAATGTTTTTGCTCAATGCAGTTTTTTCATACATAAAAACTTATGTATTAGTTACACTAATGTGTTACGGATGAAGTCAGTTGTATTTAGAATAAGTGTATTTGAATTTGTGTGGAAAATCATTTAGGGAAAACACTCTCAATACACCACAACCGGTATTTGAACCCTCGATCTCCTCGTCATTATCAGTCTAGTCTATTGTGATAGTGAATCCTTTGAAAGTGTGGCCACAGAACTGTCTAATATTCTTTACAGGATTTATTATGCCATAAACAGATCTTCAGAAATACATCAGCAGTAGCACCACGATAGAACAAAGTCGAGCGACCCATTTTATTCAAAAGGCAGCCATTATCTCTTTGTTCAATGGCAGCAATGTAGTGTGTGACATGTGTTATTTTTTCCTTGGAGAAGCCATATTGTGATTGTGCCTTTATCCTGTATAATATTATGAGATTTAAAGAGCCAATAAACAACAGATGAGTGTGGAAACACCCGAGTAAAGAATTCCTGCCTGGCGGGCGGTCACGGTCCACCCTCATAGGAGGTGCCTATCCAGCTTACCATTAGCTGAGTCAGGGGTCCTTGAGCTGTGGTAAACCAACCAATGACATGATCACCAGAACTTCTGGTACCTCTGTCCCACCCCCTTGTGTTACCTCAGTTGTTCACACCACCAATGAGGGAAGTCGGGAACTCTGGCTTAGTGATAGCCAAGGTTTCCCCAGGTGTTAGCCTAAGTTGCCCTGTGGGGGTCTCATGAAGGTGTCCTGACTAGCTACCCTCAGCCACAACCATGGAGGCCCCCTGTGTGGCTTTTATTGGCATGAGTCACTCCAGAACAGGGTCAGTGGTCTTACAACTCCAAACACAGGGGACACCATGAGGGACCAGCACATCTAGAGCCAATGAGTGATCAAACACCTACCACAGCCGAGTAGTATAATACCAGTTGATACAAGTAACCCCCCTTCCCTCTTGGTACTGACCGTCTTCGTCCCCCTGCTTCTTGAGCACTGCCAGAAGCTTGTCGCCGTAGTTATTCATGTTGAATCTCTCGAGCAGGGAGAAGTCGTCAGTCGTGAATCTCTCCCCGGCGTCCAAGGGGCCAAGCACTCGGCCGTTCGTCACGACGGCTCGAGCCCCGGGGCTCAAGTTGAGCACTGCGCGGCTGTAGGTCTGGTGGGTGTTCAGGGTCGTAAGGTCGCTCTTGAACTGTTGCCAGACCAGGGTTAGATTGGACAAGTCCACACCCTGTAATAGTGAACAACAAGTCATAGTTTGTTGTAAACATATGTGAAGTAAAGATGTCATCATTCCTGGTTTATACATTACTATTCCTCATTCTGATTCTATAACATTTATAATTTCAATATATTTCCTAGCATCCACCCTCATACTTAAAATATATTAGTTATTAAATACGAGGTGTGTGAAGGTCACTTCATAAATGGGAAGCGAAGTTTGAAACATGTGAAGAAAAGGCAAAGATATTGTTGCTGTCACTTAGCACTAATTTTAATTTTTACATTATCCATTCAGTGAATCTAGATAAAAAAAAAAAGCTTAGCGGAAAAACAAAGAGACACTTTAAGAATGTGCATCATTTGCCAATCAACTTTGTGATGCAGCCGGTTAGAAATCTTATATTTACGTGAACACTATTGTACGTGGATCATTTTTGATTAAACATTAATGGAGATAAAGAGTTAATAGAAGTTCCTGATACTGAACATTGTTGAAATATTAAATGATATTTGTATAAAAACTGCATTGAAAAGGCAGCTTATAACCATTTTAAAATGGCTTCACAGATAATCATCGTGCACAAATCTTCATTCTGTCATAATAGGGACATACTGTAGTTATTAAAAAGAAACTTTGTCGCTTTGCCCCCATCGTCACCACGGAAAATTTTGAGTAATCATTCAAATATAAATTCACTGCACACATTTCTGTCATATCGTAGGTGTTTTCTTTTCCCTTTCACTTCCATACTCGCGTGAGCCGAGAGTTGAGTTGGGCCTGCTATGATGAATGCTCTTAATCTTATGCAGACATATCATAATGTATCTCTGCTTATGTTATAGATGTCATTTAACACCAATTGGTGTTAAAATACCTTTAGTGGCGGTTATAAAAATGATTGTGTGTGAAGTATGATTTATTTAGTGGAATATTGCAAATATGTTTATAATGTATCAAAGTTTTCGTCCTTCAAAATGTTTTGAAGATTTGAAGGCTACTACGAGTCCATGGGGCAATATGAAAGAACGATGTTCGAGTAAAGGTGGAGATTGAGAGAAGGTGAAGGAGAGTTGATTTGCTTACAAAGACAAGAATGCAGCCTTATTTCCAAGAAATGACGAAATACTCCTGAATCACTTTGACAGTAAGTCGGGCAAAGCTCCCCAAAGTAAAGTGCATGCGCTATCAAAAGTCACACATTCTGGTGAAGTTTTTTTCCTCCTTCTCTCTATCTCAGCCTTTAATCTAGAAACATTCTTGCATACTGCCCAGAGTGTAAGCGAAGGAAATTCAATCTCCGACTGATTGACATTTCTAAGCTTCGCACACTCTTGTAAGGATACTATTCACTGCGGCCACTCTAAGACGTTGCTACTCACTTGCACGATGACATCCTGAGGTTCCTTCTCTCCACTGCTGATGGCCTGAGAGAGAGTGTTGCTAGCCAGTATTGTGCTGATGTAGTGGCTCGCCTGGTTGGGAGGAAGAGTTTCCAGGGCTGCCAACACAAGCTGGTTCAAGAGTTGAGAGCCGGAATTGTGACGAGGATTCACCAGGAGCCCTACACGTACACTGCCGCTAGAGAGCTGTGGACAGATATAGGAACTAGAGTAGGACTTTAGTGGAACTGCTGCTCGACACATACATACAGGAAGTAGAGTAGGACTTTAGTGGAACTGCTGCTCGACACATACAGGAACTAGAGTAGGACTTTAGTGGAACTGCTGCTCGACACATACAGGAACTAGAGTAGGACTTTAGTGGAACTGCTGCTCGACACATACAGGAACTAGAGTAGGACTTTAGTGGAACTGCTGCTCGACACATACAGGAACTAGAGTAGGACTTTAGTGGAACTGCTGCTCGACACATACAGGAACTAGAGTAGGACTTTAGTGGAACTGCTGCTCGACACATACAGGAACTAGAGTAGGACTTTAGTGGAACTGCTGCTCGACACATACAGGAACTAGAGTAGGACTTTAGTGGAACTGCTGCTCGACACATACAGGAACTAGAGTAGGACTTTAGTGGAACTGCTGCTCGACACATACAGGAACTAGAGTAGGACTTTAGTGGAACTGCTGCTCGACACATACAGGAACTAGAGTAGGACTTTAGTGGAACTGCTGCTCGACACATACAGGAACTAGAGTAGGACTTTAGTGGAACTGCTGCTCGACACATACAGGAACTAGAGTAGGACTTTAGTGGAACTGCTGCTCGACACATACAGGAACTAGAGTAGGACTTTAGTGGAACTGCTGCTCGACACATACAGGAACTAGAGTAGGACTTTAGTGGAACTGCTGCTCGACACATACAGGAACTAGAGTAGGACTTTAGTGGAACTGCTGCTTGACACATACAGGAACTAGAGTAGGACTTTAGTGATACTGCTAGAGACACAGGAACTAGAATAGGACTTTAGTGGAACTGCTGCTTGACACATACAGGAATTAGAGTACGACTTTAGTGATAATGCTAGAGAGACACAGGAACTAGAGTAAGATTTCAGTGGAACTGCTTTGGAGTACTGTACTGTAATAGAAATATTGGTCATCAGAGCTGAAAATACCAATATTACCTTAGTTATATAATCAAAATTCAGTAATCCCTGCAAGCTGCTTTTTTTTGTTGGGGCCTCAGTAGAACTGATTGATACCAGTTATGAGTGAAGAGAGGTCCAGCACCTCATTGATCCTCCTCTAAATGGAGGTTTCATTTTCTCAAAAAGTGTTATAAAGTATCTTGGATAACTAGTCTAGTTTAGTGTACCATCTGTTCCAGAGCCTGGTGTAGCAGGTGTCTACCCTCAGAAGAGTCCATGTCGCCAACAACCCAGTGGGTGAGTATGACCTGATGGCCGTCGTCCCCGTGCTGGCGCCTGGTGGAGAAGTATCGCATCTGAGCCACCAACATCGCGGTCTTATCCCGGGTAGAGAGGGATGGAAAGTTGTCAGTCTTGGTGTTCGTAGGGAAAACCCCGCTCATATCCAGATAATATTGGTTGTCTTGATTCAAAATACGGTCATTCAATCTGGATAATAACGGAACAAGCTAGATGAGCTACGTCGAACTCGTTTAGTTATGAGACACACACTGAAAACTAGATACATGCAAAGCGGGGTTTTTGAGTTCTAATTGAATCTTAGCAAACATTATTTGTGAATTTTGAATTATTATCGAATAAAAATAATATCCTAGTTAACTGTTCTAAAATTATGATGTTAAAAAAAGGAGGGTGTAATGATACTGTTTCGGACCCCTCTAAAATATTCAAAAAGTCATGGATGAAGTGTAATTTTCTTTAAAGTGCTATAAGTAAATTATCCTTTTAATACTTCATCCATGGAAAATCACGCATAGAAATAATGTCAATGTAATGCGCTTTAAACTGTTTTTTTATCAACTCCGAAGTGTTGAAAAGATCTTATGATGCTGGCTCCCTATACCCAATAGGAAGCCAGCCTTTAAAACATCATATTCCCAGGAGTCTTTCTATTAGTTGGTTTTGACAGTGGTGACAAGGGGTCCAAGAGGCAAGGGGTAGGTCATGTATAAGTCGTTTGTGCGTATGAACACACGGAGTGCCACTAACTTAAATCCATAGAGTACACAGTAATATGTTAAAGAGTGAAATTAACAAAAATTGTACCACTTAATATCATATCTTCAGTGCCGAAGATGAAATCATCTTAATAAACCGTGTGCAACATCAAAAGTCTTGTTTACTTAATATTGTTATAGTTAGTGTTCAATCACAGGGCATTATCACGATTACAATCCGTACTACTTTAATTAGTGCTTGATCATGGGGCAAATATCAGCGAAGTAAACAATAACAATTTTAATTGGCGTTCGATTACAGGGCTATAAATGCCAATATTAAACTGTATCATCTTAATTGGTGCAACTGTGGGATAAACAACCCGTAGCACCATAAGGCCTTAGCCCTATAATTAAGGACACACAAAATTTGCGTTTTGTGATAATATGAATCCTTAAGGGAATTTCATTGTTTTCATGCAAAAAAAAAATTTAAGTGGTTTTATTTCTAAATAAACATGATTTCTTTGTAATTTGGCAAATACCCCGTAATGCAATATAATTTTCAACATGGTAACACTGACGATAGCGCTATGCCAGGACTGCCATCTATACAGATAGTGTCCGTTTTTGCAGATTTTAATAGTTAAATACATAATATGAACGAAAAATGTAGACAGTTTTATCCTAGTTTTTTTAATGAATACGAACTAATTTGACTCGTATATTTATGTAAATAATAACATCACTTTCAGCATATAATATCATCTCTTTTTGAGAAACATAATACCAACTTTTCCCTAAAAATAACTTCACCTTTTGCATGTCTCCACTTATAAGTTATCATGTATAAATGTAAATTCTTCAATATGTTCAGACAACACTAGATCACCTTGTCAAAGTTAACAGCTTTGTTACATATCATACCAGGGTGCTATAATGAAGGTCTTATAAAGGCAGTTTTGGTAAAAAAGTGTGGCTTATTCTCTGCTCAATGTAGTCATAATTAATAAGCATTTGCTTTGCATCATGAAAATTTATTTTAGCACTGTGTTTTACTGCCCATTCGAGTTATATGCTTATATACTAATTTTGCTAATGGGTTAGGAATTGGGAAGGTTGAACTTAGAGGAAGTGTACCTGCATTTGTGTGGACAGAGAGTGGGAAACCATTTAGGAAAAATCATCCTCGGTAGACTTGATGAAATCGAACTATGATCTCCCCGTGGTCGGCAGTCTAGTCTATGGCGAGAGTAGTGCCTTAAGCCATGCAGCCACCGAGGAGAGTGATTGTTATTAAAAATATATTACCATATTTTAGGTACATTGTGGGATTTTCAACGGCCTAATATCTTGCCAATTTTGTTAGTTTCATTTGATTCTAGTTATTGAATCGAATCAAATAAAATAAAACTTGAATAACTCTGAAACGGCCCCCCTTTTCGAAAAAATCAATATTGTTACAGTCCTAAGTAAAATGTCTGAAAAAAGTGCATTGAGCAAAAACATTCCTGAGGAAGATGCTATAATAGCATCGGAATAGTGAAGTGTGTGTAATTATGTGTTAGTGTTTTTACTTTTATTTGTGCTCTACCATTTTTCTAATGTTCGATAATTTTATTTATTACTAAAAGTCTTAAGTAAAAAAAACCCAACAAAACACACAATTGTAAATTCCTTATGAGTACAAAAATAATATTAATAATTATAATTAGGGACGTGCAAAGCTTCGAAAAATTTAACTTTCCTTCAAATATTTGTCAATTTTGACTTCAATTTGAAAGTAAAATTCCAGATTTATCAATCAAGAAAACTCATCAAAAAAATTATTTTAAGTTAAAATCCACATTTATGTTCATTTTTGGTCAATTTGTGATGTTATTTACATCATAAATTAATATTCACATAGCAAGAATCCAAAATAATTAAATAGCATGTTGTGATAACTTAATTTATCAGCTTGGGATGGAATTTATTTGCAATATAACATTTTGTAAATTATATTTAATACCGTATTTACCCGAATATAAGACTAGGCTTATTTTCAGTTTTCGACCTCGAAAAGTTGGGGGTCGTCTTATATTCGCGCATGAAGAAAAATGTTGGTTTAAGGTCAACATTTTTATGTTGTATCATACCAATATACGTTTATTTTACAAAGAAAAGGCATGTTCTTGTTTAAATTCTAACACAAACCAGCATTTTTTTTTTGTTTTAGCAGATATTCACATATTTAAATATTTTATGTCTGTTGTTTTCGGCAATTACGATGTATTGTGCTAAGGACGTCCATGTTGGTCACTTTCATAGCTCAATAAATATAATAGAAACTTGAAATAGTTAAAATGATGGTAAAGCAACGAATAAATACAGAAACAAAATCTTATAGCAAAAAAAATTAATTGTAAATTGTGTTTTCCACGCGGTTGTAGGCCTAAAAAATACCCGACACTTTCATGTGATTTACCGAAGGAATGCTGTAATGGTGGTGGCGCATTGTCACTGGTTGATTTCTAACCACTCCCTATCGACTATTAACGTTCCACCATCTAAATCACAGTTGATATCTTCGATCCATTCGTAAATTGAGTCGACAAGATGGCGTACCTAAACATTACAACTAACGCAATGTATAGTTTTAACACTAACGCGGAAAATAAAAGAGGAAGTAACTAGTCATGACTAGTCATATACCATGCATTTTCATAGCATTCTAAACACGCAAATATAATTACACCTTATCATTCACGATATTTCACAAAGCGTCCGGAAAAATATATCGAATAGTTACTATCAATATATCGCTATGAAGTACTACAGCAAACCCGATACAGCGATACTTTTTAACAACTTCACGACCTCACTAGTTGTTGATAAATTAGCATGGCAACGCTTGGCATATTATGAGTTGTGTGTTCTAAAACGTATTATTTCCAAGACTTTGAAATTTAGTTTATTTCATTGCAGAAAGATCAAAATAAGCTAAAGTCAATGGGTGACCACGTAGAAAAAACAGAAGACTATCTGAGTTCGAGTGAGGATGATGGACGTGAATCAAGTGGCGATGATGATGATGTACGTGAATCAAGTGATGATGACAAAACAAATGAAAGCGATGACGACGCAACAAGTGAAGGGAATGATGACTGACAAAGTTTTTTTGTTGTGTTTTAAATTCGTTTTATATTAAAACACAATATTTTATAATATAATAATAATAATAATAATAATAATAATAATAATAATAATAGATTTATTCATGTGATAATGATTTACTCTGAATAAAATATGCATTGCAGCAATAAAAATTTAATCAATGTACAGTATATGAATAATATTGATGTGATAGTATTATTTAAATTTTTATTGTTAGTGACTAAATATTGACTACTCTAAACATTAATAAAAAGATTTTCCCCGAATTTCAAGTTCTCAAAATAGATATAGTCTTATATTCGGGTAAATACGGTAAGTGATGTAGAAGTGGTCGAGCACCCGAAATTTCAGGCAGTAAATCGGGCATCTAAAATTACCGGAATGTCGGGCGAGTATTTTTTTATGCCTGTATTTTGATTGGCCGTCTCAAGAACTTGGTAAGTATTTAATATCATGTAGCATTAACCTCTAATTCCAATTTTGAAAAAAATAGTGTTTAACTGATATTCATAGTGGAATTATTTCAATTCAACTAATATTAAACAAAGGGTTTTTTTTTAATTCGTAAATTATTATGTTTGCTTTTCAACAAAACTACAATAATGTTTCTCACAGGTTACAAGTCTAGAACATAGCAAAATCAAGATTCCTACGATTTAATTTTATCTGTTAATGCCAACAACATACAAAACTCAACATTTCCACATTGAGATATTTAGGTTCTATGCTTGCGAAAACTTAATTTAACTTAGTTTTCTTTACATTTCTTTAGTTTATTATTACTAGCTAGATTAGTTAGGAAATAAATAGAAAAGTCCGCATCAAATGAACATTAAATAGGAAACAGCCATTTTGCATTATGAGACTGTTTTAACTTGTGATTTGAAATTGTACAGGCCTGTGACAAAGTTGTTTGCAAAATGAAATACCCGCCCGTGCCCGAGTGTAATTTTGTAATGCCTGGCCGAGCCCACACGATACAAATATTTGCTGTCCTACCACCCCTAAAATGTCATTAATTATGCAAAATATAATATATTTTTCAAACATTTAAACTTGGATTCGACCTTGCTTTGAATTGATAAAGTGTACTTTGTACGCCCCTATTTGACAATGTGTACTGGGGGCTAGTGTGTCTGACCTGGGCATGACATTAGCCTGGTTCATGATGAAGTCAAGGCTGTCGTCGCTGTCCGAGAACTCGCCTTTATAGACAGCTTTTTGGAAAGTCGGGGTCTGACTCATGATTTCTGTCAACACAGCCTCCTCAAACTCATCAGAGGTGAGCGATTTGTCGCTCAGAGGAACGCCATTCAACAGAACCTGATGGGCAAGGCACTTTATGAACCAAATGATTAGATCAGCGCATCACTTAAAAACTAATTTAATTTTAGACTAATTTCATTGATGTGAAAGGGTGAAAGACATATTTCTGTCATGCTGAGAATTGAACAGGGACCCTTACCTCATTAGAAAGATGTGTTACTCACTGAGCTAAGCTGTTGCCCAGGTTGTTGGTAGCAGCTTTTAAACAAACTTGCATTAAAAAAAAGTTCAACCCTGTTTTAGCTTATATCAATCTTAATCAAAATTATAGATGGATAGAATATAATTTTTCTAAAGTTTGAATTTTCATTTTACCTATGAATCTTGAATATCAAATCCTAATCCCATAAAAACCTGGTGAATGTAGCCCTTACACACAGCTGGATGTCACCCTCACATTCAAAGCCTCGGATGCAGCTTACCTGAGGATGTCTACGGAAGCCTGACCTCTCCAGGAAGTCCTTTGCCAGTTTCCTCCCGGTGCTGTACTCTGAGTCCTCACCCAGAATCTCCTCAACATTCCCTTGAGGATACTTGGATTTTAGCTGGGACCTTACATCCTCCACGGTGATATCTCTGTCCTCCTTAACAGCAGCATACACCTACAACAGAGCAGTGGTTCACCCTCTTCTTCTTGTTCCTATAGATTAGACAACTAGCACCAAGTACAACAGTGTCCAGCGGACAAACCTACGTCCGTAATGAACGCCAGGCCGCTATATGCGTCCTTCTGCTCCGAGGCGTAGTTGAAGGCATTGAGCATCGCCACGCCAGAATCTTCCAACCCACTGACCATCTCGTCGGGGTTGACAGCGAACACGAGACCCACCCTCAGCGGGGCCGTGTGCACGTAGAAAGACTCGGCCAGTTTCAGTAGTGGTCTTGCTTCCAGCTTAGCTGGGTCAGCGATGATCACCTGCACTCACAAGGAACGCTCATTTGAACCATGTCTGCAGGCGCGGAGGCGCCGGCAAGGTAAACATTTTGCACAAATGTTATAACAAAATCATAAATGTGAGATTTTATACAACCACAACAAAGTTACGCCTATGAGATTTTTATACAACCACAACAAAGTTATGCCTATGAGGTTTTTATATAAAAACAACCACACTACACCTCTGAGGTTGTTTTTAAAAACCAAACCACTTTAAAGTTTTGTTGGTTTGACTCTCGGTGGAGTCAAAGTTTCTTGGTCTACAAGGAGTCTAGTGATTTAAGAGTTGATTAGTGAATGGCTGACAATATTGACCCTTAGTATAAAAAAATAAGCAAGAATTAATGTTTTTAGAAAAGGTAGTTTACAAGTTTATTATTTACTGTGCATTTACTATATTTTAAAAATGAATGTATTCAAATGCACAAGCAGGCGTGTGCGCGCGCACACACACACACAGACACACACACACAGAGACACACACACACACACACAGACACACACACACAGACACACACACACAGACACACACACACACACAAAATGGCTTAAAAACTCCAGGAATAACTAGTCTTGTCTGTATTAACTAGGAAATAATAGTTAGTTTACCAGGTGGTAGAGGTTTCTCCTGATACTCCGCAACATGCCGGGGAATGTGGGTCTCAGCAGCTCCATGAGCGAGTCCGACCAACGCCGGTACTGTTTGTCATGCTCAATGTCATTGACCCACATCACCGCCGAATCTCGGATGTCGATGGCATATTCCTGATTACTTGACGAGGCTCCGGAGAAGTCCAGGGCAAGGATGGAGCTCATCCGGGATTCCGATATACCTGCATGGCACGGATTGCATTGAGAGAGGCCGGAAGGAGCATTTAGCAGTGAGCCTTGATTAGTTCCAGTGCTCCTGAACTTACCAACAGAGAATGTCCATACACAACTGACCTATCTTGTACAGTCCCTCCAAAACCCTCAGCTCCTGTCTGACAACATCCAGGAGGCTGATCATGTCCACAACATCCAGGTCGAAGAACATCCCATTGATAAAGAGCGCTGTATCCGTCGGCTGCAGGTTGAGGGAACTGGAGAACATATCCTGGTTCAACTTCACCTCCTTCTTCAGGGCTTCGCTCACCGGGGTACGAACCAGGGACTTGGCCTGACACGGACGACATCAAGAGTTACTGACACACACTTTCACAGTATAGTAGACTGCTGATGACAGGGAGATCTGGGTTCAAATCCTAGTCGAGTATACTGAGGGTGGTTTTTCCACTCTCCCTTCTCACTAATGTGGATACACTTACTCTACCTTCAGTCCTCCTCATTTCTATTGCATAAGTGTAATTAGTTTGTATGCATGTAGCCTGAATGAGTAGTAAGACGCGATAATAGTAAAAACTCATTATTTGGGGTTAAAAGGATCCGTCATCAACCACTAGAAGTAGATGAATAATATTACAGTTTCCAGACTCAAACCTGCAGCGGGAAGTTCTGTGCGATAGTAGTCATTAATTTGAGCGCCTCCTCCCTTGGTGCGCTCATGATCCTCTCGGCTGCCTGCAGACTTAGTTCCTGCACCTGCCACACCTTCAGTGGTGCCATATCACTGCTGGAGTCGAGAAGATGTTGTCTAAACACTTCTAGGTCCTCCTTCAAGTCCGGATAAAGGGACCTGGGACCAACAATGGGACAATCCAACAATTGTGTATCTGTGGGACAATCTAGCAATTGTGTATCTGTAGGACAATCTAGTAATTGTGTATCTGTAGGACCATCTAGCAATAGTGTATCTGTGAGACAATCCAGCAATTGTGTATCTGTGAGACAATCCAGTAATAGTGTATCTGTGAGACAATACAGTAAATGTGTATCTTTGGGACACACTAGCAATAGTGTAGGCTATCTGTGAGATAATCTAGCAATAGTGTATCTGTGAAACAATCCAGCAATCGTGTAGCTTTGGGACAATCTAGTAATCATAGTTTTACTATTATGTTTCCATGTCATTTAGTCATATATTTTTTAGAAATGTATCACTATATATTATGATTAAAATAACAAATCAAAACCAAGTTATCATTAAATAATAAATATGAGTTACCCAAGCCTATTAAAGTTGAATCCTTGGACCTCCTGCTCATCGTCATCCTGGTCGGAACTGTCCGAGGACTCCTCCCCCTTCACCTGAGTGTCGTCTTGTGCCTTGTACTCTGTCGACTTAATCTGGAGCTCCACACCGTACCCAGACAAGCGGACCTTCCTCTGAGGCCGCTCCTGTACACACGCAACAATAGTTCCACAGTTGACAGTTAAATCTAGTAATGGAGACAATCAATAACACCAGCACAGGAAAGTTAATCTCTATGCTTTCAAATATTTGTATTCAACCACAGGCGTCTTTAGAAACTAGCTGGGATAGTGAAGTTTGGCAACATGATGCTGGGTCACAGCCCCGCGCTCGGCAGCTATTCTTGTTTGTTGTTTGTTAGTTAAGGTTGGGTGCTAGTGAGTGCGAATTTAGTGCGCTAATTTTGCAGTTTTTATAGCATAAACATTTTTTGAACAAAATAAATAAAATTTTTCTTCTATAGAAACATAGAGTTTAGCTTTCTGCACGTGCTAATCTCAACAGTTTTTGAATATCTGGCATGAGCATGGTGGCATTTGGTGACAAACTTTTTAAATTAAGAGAAAAAGTTGTCATTAAATTCCAGGACACATCTGACAGATATTCAAAAATTGTTGAGATTAGCACGTGCAGAAAACTAAACTATATGTTTCTATAGAAGAAAAATTTGATTTATTTTGTTCAAAAAATGTTTATGCTATAAAAACTTCAAAAATACTTCCCTAAACTCTCGCTCACTAGCACCCCATCTTAAGTTTATTTTTCTGGGCAAAACCGTTAGTTATATTAATGAACCCCTATTCAGGCTATAAACATAATTAAGTTAAAATAATGATATGACTATCACCTTGACATGTGTAGAGTTGATCCCCAGACACAGTATCCCCGTTAGTACCTTGAAGAGGCTATTGGAATGATCCCCACACAATATCCCCGCTAGTACCTTGATGAGCCTATTGGAATGATCCCCACACAATATCCCCGCTAGTACCTTGATGAACCTATTGGAATGATCCCCACACAATATCCCCGCTAGTACCTTGAAGAGCCTGTATGAATGATCCCCACACAATATCCCCGCTAGTACCTTGATGAGTCTATTGGAATGATCCCCACACAGTATCCCCGCTAGTACCTTGATGAGTCTATTGGAATGATCCCCAAACAATATCCCCGCTAGTACCTTGATGAGTCTATTGGAATGATCCTCACACAGTATCCCCGCTAGTACCTTGATGAGTCTATTGGAATGATCCCCACCAATACCTTCACATGATGTCTGAGCACATAGTCCACAGTCCCCGCAGCTGCATGGATCTTGAGCAGCTCATGGAACAGCGCCAGCTCCGGGGTACCCAACTCGCCATACAGCACTGCGACAGTGCTGGCGTTCTCAGAGCCGGGGTAGTGATGGTCCAGCTCATATAGCTTCACACCTGCCCGGGGCTGACTGGTTGGAGTCTGGGACAAACATTAGGGGGGGCTTTACTGGGTGCACTTATACACTGGTGTCCATGATGGTTGTTGTTAATGTAAGAGACCAGGAGGAAAGAAGTGAATTACACCACTGTTCTTGGCTGGAGAACCAACTAGATGCAACATAAGGCTTACAATTCTAGCCGATTCACTTAGTCAGGTAAGAACTCAGGTCTCCAGGGTTAGAGGCAGACACTGGGGTTTCCTTGGTAGAGTAGAGTGTACCCTTCATTTCGTGTTTCCACCTCAGTCAAAGATTCTACTCCATACACCTCAGTTAAGAGGGTCTCTCACACACCTGAATTAAGAGAGTCTCTCACACACACCTGAATTAAGAGTGTCTCTCACACACCTGAATTAAGAGAGTCTCTCACACACACCTGAATTAAGAGGGTCTTCAGCTCAGCGAGGTCACAGGTCAACCTGCCAGCAAGGTCAACAGCGACCGGACAGAGCACCCCTCTCTCTCGTGCCATCTGCGCGTACATCTCCACCTTGGGCGAGTAGATGTGTAGGGATAGTGCCAGCTTCAAGACAGACAGTTGTGTGGAGGTGAGCACCCCGGAGACCGCCGTCAACACTCTCTCATAGCGAGCCTTGTCCAGACCTACATCAGGTGAACACAAGTCATGGGACTGGTTGATCCTAACAGGACAGTTATATCCCTATGTTGGTTACATCCGCTCTGGTTTGGTTCACAACTGGTTGATCCTAACAAGACAGTTATATCCCATAAGTTGGTTACATCTTCTCTGGTTTGGTTCACAACTGGTTGATCCTAACAGGACAGTTATATCCTTATGTTGGTTACATCAGCTCTGGTTTGGTTCACAACTGGTTGATCCTAACAGGACAGTTATATCCCCATGTTGTTTACATCCGCTCTGGTTTGGTTAAAAACAAGTTGCTTTTTTATTAAAAATAATTTATCACTAAAGCCCTCAGGGGAGTCAGTTCCTACTAATAATATTAGTTACTATGCCTATTTATTACCTCTGTCAGACAACTCTAGATCACATGAGTTAATGTATGAATATGTGAAAGTAGATCTAGCAACGTCTCTAGTTGTAAGATACCTATTTACATGGACTGAACACAGGTACGATAGCGGCGACATCCACAGAAATAAAACAATTTGTAAATATAAGTGGGTTAAGAGGACAAACACCTTGCTCCATTGGTGATAATAAGGATAATGAAACAGTTCTCAGCTAACCAACACATCACCGGTGTGACCGACGCGGGTAGGCTACATGGCAAGGAGAGGATCTAGCTGTCGATACCGGTAGTCGTAGTTACGGTTCTTCTACAATCAGTCCCAAACACTTGTCGTAACCGCACTAATAAAGCGTTGTGTCTGTTTCCTGCTTAAACAAGGAGTGTCTGACAGTGAAATGTCGGAAGACATAATTTCCACCACTAGGATTCCATTATCAGAGTACAGTAATGTTAAAATTAACAAATAAGAATAAAGTAAAATAAATATATCATTATCTGGTTATATAATTATTACCTATTATTACTACTAAATAAAATAAATTAAAAGGTGAGCTGGTGGTCTAGGGGTAGGGTGTCGGACTTCTGTGTTGGGGGTCCGGGGTTCAATCCTCAGTTCTGGCGCAGATTTATCTGATTGCCAAACCTTCCTTCACCTCTGACAAGACGTGTATTAATCACAACCTGTTAATGTGAGGAATGCCAGGCCTCCACAGTGGTTCGGATCCCACGTTAAACTGTAGGTCCTCCATGTAATAATAATAATAATAATAATAATAATAATAATAATAAATAATAATAATAAATAATAATAATAATAATAGTAAATAATAATAAATAATAATAATTAATAATAAATAATAATAAAAATAATAATAATAAATAAATTAATTAAAATTCAATATCTTTTTCATATTTTAATGAATTAAAATCCTAGACCAAATAATTGATTGTTTTGGTTGACTACAGTAGTACACCAATATTTGTTTGTGATTGGATGACTGTAACTTAAGCCAATGTAACAAGGCCTACATTAAGGCAAGAGATGGACAATATTCATCTCCTTCCAAGCGATTGCGCTTGTGTGTGTGTTTTTGTAGACTGACAATATTTCAAATCTGACAAGTGGGTGCGACTGATTGTACACAAGCCATTGAGGAACTGTGACCTAATCCCCCCCCTCCCTTCCCCTGCCTGCAAGAGATGATGGTACCGGGAACGTGGCCTAAGCACCTAATCTTATAATACAACCTATTTTATTTAAGATAGAAAATCATTAAAAATTCAACACACTCATTACACTCCCAAGGAAACAATGGATCAAATGATATTAATTTTTTTTGGATACATCTAGGCAACTTATCATGATCTAGGTCTAAATGTAGACATACTAGACAGACATGTAGTTTGATCCATGATCCCTTATGATATTATGTATTCTTATACTACAAAATTCAAATAGTTTACTATATGAAGATTGAAATTATAATTGTTTAGAGAATGAAACAGTAACAAACTTAGATCAAGTCAACGGAGTAATTACCGTAATGAAGGTTAGGTAAAGCTGGGTTGGGTTAGTACCTAATAATTATAATACATATTTATACCATTATTTATAGGCTACTTAAAATATAATAGGTCTATTTACTTTACTTTAATATTTGACTTCCAGTGGGTGTGTCCGTTCGGATCTTTACCAAGTTGTTCAGTCTAATGCTTAAATGGAGCCTTGTCCGAGTTTGCTGAAATATTTTGTATCCCCTTGTCTTACCTGTTCAGGTTATACACATATATGATAATTAGCCTGCTCTAATATGATGCGCATGAGGATGGAAGCATTCTAGAGGTAATCTACTTGCATTTGAGTGGGAAACCATTCCAGAAAAACCTCCCTGAATAGACCCGACCAGTATTCTAACCCTGATCTCCCTGTCTTAAGCAGGCCAGTCTAACACCAGAGTGACACCTTAGACCATTCTGGCAGTGAAGCGGGTTGACGGATATTATAATCTTTATTGGATCTGCACGAGTGTTTTTGATGAGTTAAGAGTGGTCACTTCAAACTATTACTGCATATTAATAGAGTTCATAATACACGTAAAGCTTCGAATTTTGAATTTAAAATCAATGGATTCCCCCCATTTTTGTAAGTGTAATGCTACTATAAACTTAATGATATTAATTTTTTTTAAACTGGGCCAAAAGGTATGGTTCTTGGGTTTCCCTCTATGGTACCAGTAAACCAATTGATGGGGGAGATGGGAAGCACCCATTTAAACTCGTACTTACTAGTTTCCACAAGTGGAGGCTCTAAGTGGTTGATAGAATCCACAAAACTCCATAAGTAGTCCGGATTTTCATCAGCCAGGTACTCTGCTACTTCCAGCACGACCGGCGTCGCTTCCCATTGGGCGTCTATGAGCGTCGTCACAGACTTAGTTCTTTGCTGCTTTGTTGCCAGAATGACTAGAGCATTTAACGCGACCAAAGGCAATGGCCACCACATTTTTAAACTTAAATAATGCATTTTTAATACAAAAAAAAAACTATGTCCATATGATTTTTTGAGGTTACAAATTAATCAACATTTCAATAACACAGAACCTAGGAAAGTGTGCTGACGGTTTAAGACTTTACACACACAAATTAAACGTTAAAAATATTTATAATCACTTGCTAGCTGTCATACATTCACACTACGAAAATGAAACAGTAGAAATTTGATGACAACTAACACACGGTAAAAAAAAAAAAATGTTATCAGTGAGAGTTCAAATCTAATACATTACAACCTTCCCAAGTGTTATCTTATACAATTCTTTTAAATACATTTCAATGAAACTTATGTTAAAAATATACTTTTAACAAGAGTAAATCACCAGAAGAAATTAGAATCTTTATACATATTCCTTACGCGGCCAACTTAATTTAAGTGTCTGAAAGTGACACAACACAACTAAACTAAACTTTACAAAACGAAACCGACTAAATCTTGGCGTTTGGGAAAAGGAAAACACACTAAAATATCCCTAGCTTTATTTTTAATGGGCTACAATCCTGTTCTCACAGTTCGCCAATCACGTCTAGCCATGTAGGAATATTGTAACCAGAGAATTAAATAGAAATCTCAATTCAAATACATACTGTTTTTTTATATCAAATTTACTTTTTTATTTCAATGATTCATCACATATAGTACTAAATTTTAAATGAAAATAACAATATAAACTTTATTTTATTTCCCTATCTTTTTCGCATGGAAATGAGTTACCGCTTTTACCGCTTCTCTTGGAAGTTGGAAGCTGAGGAATGACAAGAGCACTTCCTTATCTATGGACAAGAGATATTGACACAAGTTTAAATGAACTTCATTTAATTTTCTTAATTTTGTAAAAAAAATTTTAATTAATTTTATCATATTGCAACAAAACATTAAAAGTCTTATTAATAAAAAAAAAGAATGAATGTTGCAATGTATTTTTCAAGATTTCGACCAGTCTATATTATAAAATGGTATGACTATTCAATTATTTTGTTAAAAGTAACACAATAAAGTAATACCTGGAATCTAAAAAATATGAGAACAATTTAAACACAAAAAATAATAAAAAATAATGGATAGGTATACATAGAGGTCTGATTTATTTAATATTCAATATGTTTGGCTAGAAATTAATTAAACCTAACCTAACCTTTAATGTGTTAATAAATAAGAATTTCGATGAAGTTGTTAACCAACAAATTTGCTTTAAAAATATTTTAAGAGCAGGAATTGAATAGGACAAAGAAAGCTTATTACAGTAGATGATCAAATTAGTATGTTATTCAATACAGTAGATTAGTGCAAGAAATAGGTATCATGATCCCGGAATTTTGTGAACCATATGTTGTTGATATCTGGAAAGCTAGGTTGGGATAGTTTATAACAATAGAAATTATAACTGTTGTGCATTAAAATACTTTTGGTTCAATGTTGTGACAGCTCCATTTGTTTGAATATTTACATTCTTTTATGGTTTAGGTGAGTTTTGTTTTAATTCCATAATTATGTACTCTTTTTTTGTACAATATTAATTTTGATATCATTGGAAACTAGCCATGGTTGTTGTGTGTAAATTGTAAACTATTCCATTTTCCATAATATGTCTGTGACACGCTCCGGTGGTCAAATGGTCTAATGTGCTACTCTCGCAGTAGACTAAACTGACAATGACAAGGAGATTGAGGTTCAAATCTCAGTCGAGAGTACTGATGGTGGTTTTTCCAAAATTGTTTTCCACTCTCGCTCTACACAAGTTTGTGGATACACTTTCTCTAAATCTAACCTTCCTAGTCCTTAAAACTATTAGCATAATTAGTACATAATCGTATAACGTAACAAGTAGTAAACAAATAGGCCTATGACATAGAAAAAATTGTAAACAATTCTGCCTTCATGTACTATTCCCAGAAATAGTATTAATGGAGAAGGTAGCCAGCCACATCTAAAAGGGTAGATGGCATTTATAGAATTAGACTGCTCTTTAGTTATTCATTTATTTACACAAAAACTTGTTTAATTCATATTTAACCTATTTTTAAGTCAGACACCTTGGTCCAGTCGGAAGTGAGTCTGCCTGAGCTAAGGTTCGATTCCTGGCATGGTTGAAACATTAATCATTGGTGAAATGTGGGTTTACCCTTTCACATCGATGAAATAATGGCCGGGGGGCTGGATGTTGTGTCTGTTCTAGGTTTAAGTTAGTTTATAAGTTGTGTCCTGATATAATCACTTGGTACAGAAAGTGTATGTTAAATAGGTTAAATAAATAAAAAAACAACTTATTTTTAGGTTTGAGACCAACCACATTTAGGATCTTATGTTAGTACAGTTGGTTACCCTTTTTTTTGTTGGAAATGAGAAAGTGAATGAGTTCTAGTGAGGGAATTCAGACTTCACCATTCATTGAGAGTACGAGTCCACATGAGTTCACAGAGCTTGGGACCTCCTGAGCTCGTTAGTCTATAGCTATGGTTTAATGTCCAGCTCCGTGCAGCGGCGCAGTTCTTCTGACCGTGTCATTAGCAAGCTGCTGGTGGCTAACAGAGGCGAAATAGCCTGCAGGATTATGCGAACTGCTCACAAGTTAGGATTGAGGACCGTGGCAGTGTACAGCGACGCAGACACTGAGGCCATGCATGTCGCTATGGTGAGGACTGGAGCAGTTTAGCTCCTTGGGGAAAGTATTACCATAGCAGTGATATGGTCAAACAGCTTTTGATAAACAGTGAGGACCTCAACCAAATTAGGGATGGTGAATGGTACCGATGTAATTTACATGTTTTAAAAACAATATTTCTTTGCCATATTGTGTTAAAAAATTCTTTATATACAACAAAAATACTCTTAAGTTAGATAATAACAATATTTAGATTGCTAGTAAATTTTATAGAATTGTTTTAGCATTGCGTCTTGCTACCCGTTCAGGTTAAACACGTTCATAAAACTCCATGGCGTGAGCCTGCAAGCGAGCTATAGCCTACCGGCAGAGGCGGATCCAGATCATTTTCATAGGGGGGTCATAATTATAAATAGCATGGTTACTTATGATGTTAGATTTCTGTTTAAAGCCATTTAATAGTTTCTCATTCATATTTGATCCTATGTATGCTTTAAACTGTGGTCATCCTCTCCAATTTTTTAAACTCAGATAGTTTTTATAAACTATTTGGAATGACCCTCCTTCAAAAAATTTTTGAAAAATGGTTCAATCTAGAAGCTATGAGTAATCTTCGCCTTAATTTTTTTTAATTAGACTCTTTTATAAACCATTTAAAGTGTTCCTCACATAGAAATTTTTGAAATTTGGATGCCCCTCAAATTTATTTAGAGTGATCCTCACCTTAATTTCTTACGATATTTAGATACCTCTATAAGATAATCTTTGAAGTGGTCTTCCACCGACAGCATTTTGAAAGTTGCATTATTTCAGATACTAGGCCATTTGGGGTGGTACTCGCCTGAAAATTCTTCATAATTACATGCATCTAGAAGCTATTTGGAGTTGACCTCCCCTAAACTTTTTAAAATTTGGATGACCTTGGAAGCTATTTAGAGCTTTCCTCCCCTGACTTTTCTCCCAGTTAGATGCCTCTAGTCTATTAGTTATTTGATGCGGTTTTTTCTGGCAAATTTTTGACAATAGAATGCATTTAGAAGTCATTTGGAGTTTAATTTAAGGCCATCTTTCATTTTCATATTCGATAATATCAGAGGATTTGAAATATATCTGGAGGAAGGTTATTCCAGGGAGGCAGAGTCCCACAGATCCGCTGCTCCTGCCGTCCATACATACTCTATATTCGGTATTCGTGGATGAACTGTTCTCATGTGATTATTAGTCTTCTTTGATGTGTGGTAGTCTACCGTCTCTATACGGAAAAATGTTTGTTACTCGGTATGCATGACAAATATTCGTACATGAAAACTAATATTTTTTCCACACTTCCGTTAGTCAAAAGTTGAATAAACGTGGACAAATAATAACGTGTGGACCCGAATTAAGAGGTATCTGTGCGTAAAAAGATAAAGAAAAATATAATTTTATCTGTGTTGTATTTTCTTTCTAAAATTTGAACTTTCAGTTTGTTTTTTAGATTAGTTTTCTAACTTTCACAGGGGGGTCAACTGACCCTTTAACCCCTCCCCCCCACCCCCCAAAATTTGTGTCTGCCTACTGGCCGAGTGGCTGTTTTACCAACATTTGCGGATAGAGGGTGTCATGTCATCAGTGCAACAAACCCTCCGGCCACTAATTTCACTTTTATAGATCGAAGTTGTAAAGTGGTCGGGGTTTTAGGCCCTTAGCTCTAGACCATTTTATTTATATAATTAAATTAGTTTGCCATTGTTTACATGTTAATATGATCAAGATACTGACGTACTAAATTTATAATACATTATTGTTTTCCATTCGCCTAGGCCTAATTTAATCTCTATGTTAGGATCAAATGTTTAGTTATAAGAAAGCGTGGGGTTTAATATTAATTATAAGTTATTTAAATCTTAACCAAAGTTGTAAGTAATATATATT
The DNA here is from genome assembly GCA_902151455.1 of Timema bartmani. Lineage (NCBI taxonomy): Eukaryota > Metazoa > Arthropoda > Insecta > Phasmatodea > Timematidae > Timema > Timema bartmani. The sequence goes on from CABFWB010001251.1 coordinate 119,101, forward strand.
TTAAATTTCAATTCCTTAACTTCATTTTTCGGCCTTTAACTTTTAAATCTAGAAGTTTTCATGTTTGTAAAGTATTTGTTGGAATTTTAGCTTCATCCACATTTATTACTTTTACTTTTCACTTTAAAGCATCATACTATTTAATTTTATCTGTAACCCGGAAGCTGTGAGGTGCACCTGTAGCTTGCAGGTGTGGCCTCACTGTGGAAAGGGAAGGTTTGGCGCGAACAGCTAGCCAATCAGCACATCTGATTAAGCGTCTGTGTTTGACCCTATGTAGAAGAGAAGCGTCAGACGCAACACACTTGCCGGTTAGCACGCGAACAGATTAGATCTGTATTCAGAAGTTCTTTTCGTGTTGGTTAAAGAGGGTTTAGAGATGGGTCGGAGAAAATGGAGACCGTGTGGCTAAATGGCCACTACATTAACTATTTATCCATATTCATGTACTAAGTAATTTGTTTTCTTTAAATTAAGTAACCCGTGGTGCAAAATGTCTAATGTTTATTTAAAATAAAACTTCAAATTATACTCTAAATTTCTACTTATATGATCGGTGATGTTCTCTACCCCCATCATTAATTTATTAACCCCGAGATGCTCTACTAAACACACTGGCTGCCGTGGACCTATACAAACAGGAAGCTGAGGAGATGAAGAAATTCGACTAGTTACAAAGTTGCTACTCATTTATTCAAGTAGCGTCTCATTTGTCCTCACCGTTGTTCAAATCGTGTGTGTTGCTTTAACTGTTTGCCTAAGCAACCTAATTTCTCAGTTTTTACATGTGGCAGATCTCGCTTCTCACACACCACACCTTGAGAAATATGTCGCCTGCCCACCTCTGGTGTAGGGTGTCACTCTCTAAATAGACCGGAGGGCCGATGCCGGAGAGATTTGGCCTCAAATCCAGGCTTAATGTACTTTGGGTGGTTTTCTCTCTTCCTCCACACAAATGTGGGAACACTTCCTCTCAATTCAACCTTCATCCTCCCTACCTCATCAGCGTAACCTGCCTGGGGATGAGACACAGTGCTAAAGTGATATTTCACCATTCGTGTAGGCTACAGAAGGTAACCAGTTTGCTAGACAGGATGGTGGGAAACGATTTAGGAAAAAACCACCTTCGATACACAGTACTGGTTTTCAAGCCCTTACCTTGATGACACCGGAAAACCAGGCTAAATGAGCTTGATATTTATACTGCGTGAATATATGACATGTGTTAGTAACAAGTAGTATTTCATTATTCTCAACATAAAAAGAAATGGTTTCTGATAATAATAAAATATATCTCTTTTCACTTTTTGAGGTATTTTGTTGTATTTGGAAGAAGGCGAGAGGAAGTTGATATGTATCTAAATCTTGTACCAGAATATGTCAACATTGTTGGTCAGGCAGATGAGGCGTACCGGTTGGGTCCTGCGCCATCCCAGGAAAGCTACCTGCGTCAAGACCAGATCATCAAAGTTGCCACAATCTCTGGCTGCCAAGCTGTCCACCCTGGCTATGGCTTCCTGTCTGAGAATGCAGAGTTTGCTGAGCTTTGTCAGGTCTCTGGGCTGGTATTCATAGGCCCCCCGGCTGGTGCCATCCGGGACATGGGTCTCAAGAGGTTAGTATAAGGCATAGGTCTCAAGAGGCTAGTCTGGGGCGTGGGCCTCAAGAGGTTAATCTGGGGCGTGGGTCTCAAGAGGATAGTCTGGGATATGGACCTCAAAAGTTTAGTCCAGGTCATGGGCAACCCTGTTGAACACAAAGTCGACCTCATTGGTCTTGGGTTAAAGTGCTTACCTCAAGACTTGATGTTCGTGGGTTCAAACCCAACCAGGTTTGACGGATCTTTCTTGAGCTATAAAAATCCATAGCACAACTTCCTTCGGAGGGGAACTAAAGCCGTCAGTCCCGTATCGATTGTGGCAGGTAAGAGAACCCTGGAAGGTATGTGAAAATACCTTTCCTGGAACAATTGGTAGGCCCTTTTGCTCTCACTCATAGAAATTCTCGTGTGCTGATATAATCAGTCAGTTCAGAACGTCCACGCTAATTACAATATAAATAAACCACTAGTGAAACCACCCTGTTGAACACTGTCACAGCACATCCAAGGCTCTGATGGCAGCCGCAGGTGTTCCTGTTATCCAAGGTTACCATGGCAACGACCAGACGGACACCAAACTACGTCAGGAGGCTGACAAGATTGGGTTCCCTGTCATGATCAAGGCTGTCCGTGGGGGCGGAGGCAAGGTACTGTCCACTTCTCAACAGTACTTTGTGTACTCATGATGGAATGTTGTGTATCAAGGCCTTGCATTGTTGTGTGTCTCCAGGGGATGCGTATTGTGCTCACACCCCAAGAGTTTGAAGCCCAGCTTCAGTCGGCACGAAGGGAAGCATCCCAATCGTTTGGAGATGACGTGATGCTGGTAGAGAAGTTTGTTGAGCAACCAAGACATGTCGAGGTGCAGGTGTTCGGGGACTCTCATGGAAACTATGTTCACTTGTTTGAGCGGGATTGCAGCGTTCAGAGACGCCATCAGAAGATCATAGAGGAGGCGCCAGCGGTAAGTTGACATTGCTTTATTAGATTATTCATGATCTAAAGAAATATACTAAAAGAGATAAAATCATAATAATAAATTTCTTTTTAAACACTAACGTAAATTGGTTTTGTTTGAATGAAGAGTTGTAACATTAACTTATCTCGTATTAAGCTTGCCACACACCAGGTCGGAATGGATCGCGTCGGGAATTATTTATTACATGTATTTCAATGGAGGCCCTCACACTTGCTCAGATCGGATACGCTACGTCCAATCAGAATGGAACAAATCAGTTTGCCATGGAGGGAATACTTTGATAGATTCGGAAGCTGTTCTGAAGTTATAAACATGTGCGTCCTCATGTATTGCATCATTCTCTACTTCATGCTCACGCTCAACTATACACCTACACTATTATTGCTTCCTCTTCGCTGGTGATTTTTGTTTAGTCAAACATGGCTTTGGATGAAAAATTAATAAATTTGGTTCATTTATACTCTGTTATTTATCACATTACTAACAACCATTATTATGACAGTGCTATGAAGGAAAACGCGTGAGAGGAAATAGCGGAAATTTTAAAGAGAACTCTTAAGTAAAATGTCATACTTTGTAAACATTATCATATTGTCCATCTTTTATTCATTATGAATTAATACTTTAAAGTAAATGATATTATGAATTATCTTAATTCAAATTTCTGCCAGTTGGTGGAGGTAGCAAGTGTTTAAAAATTGTAGCATTGTCAGTCTATTGGAGACTTTGTTTGGCTCTGGCCATCTAGTCAGCTTTATTAGACTTTTATATATTTTATGTATTTAAAAAAAAATACAGTTCTTTGTATCAAGAGTAGCAGGTGTTTTGCTTGTTCTGTACGTGCATTTGCTATTTTCCTGAAACAGGTTTATCACAACAGGGACCAAAAATAAATAGAAATAAGACACTCACCCTTCTTCACTGCTACTATCACTCATCTTCGCTGCTGTTATCACTCCTCTTCGCTGCTGCTATCACTCATCTTCACTGCTGCTATCACTCCTCTTCACTGCTGCTATCACTCCTCTTCACTGCTGCTATCACTCCTCTTCACTGCTGCTATCACTCCTCTTCACTGCTGTTATCACTCCTCTTCACTGCTGCTATCACCCCTCTTCGCCGCTATTATCACTCATCTTCACTCCTGCTATCACTCTTCTTCACTGCTGCTATCACTCATCTTCACTCCTGCTATCACTCTTCTTCACTGCTGCTATCACTCATCTTCACTGATGCTATCACTCATCTTCACTGATGCTATCACTCATCTTCACTGCTGCTATCACTCCTCTTCGTGGCTACTATCACTCCTCTTCACTGCTGCTATCACTCATCTTCGCTACTGCTATCACTCATCTTCACTGCTGCTATCACTCATCTTGACTGCTGTTATCACTCCTCTTCACTGCTGCTATCACCCCTCTTCGCCGCTATTATCACTTATCTTCACTCCTGCTATCACTCTTCTTCACTGCTGCTATCACTCATCTTCACTGATGCTATCACTCATCTTCACTGATGCATATCACTCCTCTTCGCGGCTACTATCACTCCTCTTCACTGCTGCTATCACTCATCTTCAATTCAAATATAGGTACCCTCTTTGGCTGCTTCCTTCCGACTAACAAAAATTCCGAACAAGTGTGCGGACTAAACTCATTTCCGTTAGAAGGGTTTTGATTCCGAGTGTTCCGATCAGATTAGTTATGCAGCAAGCTTAATATGCTTGTGAATACAGCCATTAAGAACGTGCATCATAGCAGACCCAACTCAGCTCCCGGCTCGCGCAAGGTATGGGAGTTACAGGGAAAAGAAAAGACCAAGATCTGCCAAAAATGTGTGCAGTGCATTCGTATTTGAATGATTACTTGAAATTTTTTGTGGTAATGATGGGGGACAAAGCAACAAAGTTTCTAGTTAGTCATAACAGTATGTCCCTATTATGAAAGAATGAAGATTTATGCACGGTGCTTATCTGTGAAGTTACTCTAAAATGGTCAAAAACAGCCTTTTCATTGCAGTTTTTATCCAAATATCATTTAATATTTCAACGATGCTCTTTATTAGGAACATCTATTAACTATTTGTTTCCATTAGAAATGTTCCACATGCAATAGTGTTTGTGTAAATCTACGATTTTGAGCCAACTGTATCACAGAATTGATGTGTATGTGATGCACGCTCTTAAATTGTTAACTCTTACAAAAGTTAATTGTTCCTATCATTAGATAAATAAGCAGTTTAAATATATTTTGATACTGTCACAAGGAGAAAATTAATAATTAATTGGTCCGGGTTAGAGTTGGACTATAAGTGGGTTGGTAATAGACCATTGAATTCCCTTGTATAACATGTCATTGGCGCTGGGTACTGATATATCTTCATACTTTCTACTGAACACATGTAGCCAGGCTTGTCTGAGAAGGTTCGAGCAGAGCTAGGACAAGCGGCAGTACGAGCGGCGCAGGCTGTCAACTACGTGGGCGCTGGCACCGTGGAGTTCATTCTGGACCAACATGATAACCGCTTCTACTTCATGGAGATGAACACCAGACTCCAAGTGGAGCATCCAGTCACTGAGATGATCACTGGCACCGATCTTGTTCACTGGCAGATACAGGTTACTAGCCATTAGATGTGACTGCAGGTCGCTAGCCACAAGATGTGACTGCAGGTCGCTAGCCACTAGGTGTGACTGCAGGTAACTAGCCACTAGATGTGACGACAGGTCACTAGCCACTAGGTGTGACTGCAGGTAACTAGCTACTAGATGTGACGACAGGTCACTAGCCACTAGGTGTGACTGCAGGTCGCTGCCACTAGGTTTGACTGCAGGTCGCTAGCCACTAGATGTGACTGCAGGTCGCTAGCCACTAGATGTGACTGCAGGTCGCTAGCCACTAGGTGTGACTGCAGGTCGCTAGCCACTAGGTGTGACTGCAGGTCGCTAGCCACTAGATGTGACTGCAGGTCACTAGACACTAGATGTGACCGCAGGTCGCTAGCCACTAGATGTGACCGCAGGTCGCTAGCCACTAGATGTGACCGCAGGTCGCTAGCCACTAGATGTGACCGCAGGTCGCTAGCCACTAGGTGTGACCGCAGGTCGCTAGCCACTAGGTGTGACCGCAGGTCGCTAGCCACTAGGTGTGACCGCAGGTCGCTAGCCACTAGGTGTGACCGCAGGTCGCTAGCCACTAGGTGTGACCGCAGGTCGCTAGCCACTAGGTGTGACCGCAGGTCGCTAGCCACTAGGTGTGACCGCAGGTCGCTAGCCACTAGGTGTGACCGCAGGTCGCTAGCCACTAGGTGTGACCGCAGGTCGCTAGCCACTAGGTGTGACCGCAGGTCGCTAGCCACTAGGTGTGACCGCAGGTCGCTAGCCACTAGGTGTGACCGCAGGTCGCTAGCCACTAGGTGTGACCGCAGGTCGCTAGCCACTAGGTGTGACCGCAGGTCGCTAGCCACTAGGTGTGACCGCAGGTCGCTAGCCACTAGGTGTGACCGCAGGTCGCTAGCCACTAGGTGTGACCGCAGGTCGCTAGCCACTAGGTGTGACCGCAGGTCGCTAGCCACTAGGTGTGACCGCAGGTCGCTAGCCACTAGATGTGACCGCAGGTCGCTAGCCACTAGATGTGACCGCAGGTCGCTAGCCACTAGGTGTGACCGCAGGTCGCTAGCCACTAGGTGTGACCGCAGGTCGCTAGCCACTAGGTGTGACCGCAGGTCGCTAGCCACTAGGTGTGACCGCAGGTCGCTAGCCACTAGGTGTGACCGCAGGTCGCTAGCCACTAGGTGTGACCGCAGGTCGCTAGCCACTAGGTGTGACCGCAGGTCGCTAGCCACTAGGTGTGACCGCAGGTCGCTAGCCACTAGGTGTGACCGCAGGTCGCTAGCCACTAGGTGTGACCGCAGGTCGCTAGCCACTAGGTGTGACCGCAGGTCGCTAGCCACTAGGTGTGACCGCAGGTCGCTAGCCACTAGGTGTGACCGCAGGTCGCTAGCCACTAGGTGTGACCGCAGGTCGCTAGCCACTAGGTGTGACCGCAGGTCGCTAGCCACTAGGTGTGACCGCAGGTCGCTAGCCACTAGGTGTGACCGCAGGTCGCTAGCCACTAGGTGTGACCGCAGGTCGCTAGCCACTAGGTGTGACCGCAGGTCGCTAGCCACTAGGTGTGACCGCAGGTCGCTAGCCACTAGATGTGACCGCAGGTCGCTAGCCACTAGATGTGACCGCAGGTCGCTAGCCACTAGATGTGACCGCAGGTCACTAGCTACTAGATGTGACTGCAGGTAAATTCCTCTAACAAGGTGTGACTGGAGGTGTTCTCATTATGTGTAGGTGGCTAGTGGGGGTACACTACCTCTGACACAGGACCTTATCAAGTCCCATGGACACGCCTTCGAGGCACGTATTTATGCTGAAAACCCTGACAAGGGTTTCCTTCCTGGGGCTGGCTCCCTCACCTACATGCACACCCCTGTCCCAGGGGACAGTGTTCGCGTGGAGACAGGTGAGATTTTGTGGGGTACACTTGGAGACGCAACGTTTAGTGGGGTGGTTTTTCCATTATCACTCCAAACTAATAATACTATAGTTCTTTGGTAAGTATTCTTTCCCATCGTGTTGTTTCAGTTAATTCAAATAGCGGTTAGTATTGATAGGATTCATTGAACAATTGTGTTGTATCTCATTTATTGTAAAAATAGATATCGATCCCTAAATCCTAAAATATCCATAAGGATAATCAAGATACAGGGATTTAAGAAAGTATTAAATTCAAGATCCTGAAGGAAAAAACTTTAAAAAAAATTAAACTCTGTTTTAGAGCTCTCTAATACTGATAATTTGTTGTTCAGGTCCAACATAAGATTAGGACAGACTTAATTTAATACTTTATTGAATGTAACATTGCTACAATTGTTACAAACATAACTAATATTTAGTTACTATTTACATTTTATCAAAGAGTCGAGTTCGAGATTCAGTATTTGTAAAATAGTACTGTAATTATAATTAATATGACATTTAAAATTGTGTGTACACGTGTTGTCGTATTGTTACAGGAGTATGTCAAGTGGGTACACGTGTTGTCGTGTTGTTACAGGAGTATGTCAAGTGGGTACACGTGTTGTGTTGTTATAGGAGTATGTCAAGTGGGTACACGTGTTGTTGTGTTGTTACAGGAGTATGTCAAGTGGGTACACGTGTTGTTGTGTTGTTATAGGAGTATGTCAAGTGGGTACACGTATTGTCGTGTTGTTATAGGAGTATGTCAAGTGGGTACACGTGTTGTGTTGTTATAGGAGTATGTCAAGTGGGTACACGTGTTGTCGTGTTGTTACAGGATAATGTCAAGTGGGTACACGTGTTGTCGTGTTGTTACAGGAGTATGTCAGGGAGACCAAGTATCTGTTCATTATGACCCCATGATCTCTAAGCTCGTGGTTTGGGGCAAGAACAGAACCCAAGCACTCTTAAAGCTTCGCAAACATCTTGCAGACTTTCATGTGAGCTCATGAGTATATTCCCTACCTGCATCCTTAACTGTATCGAGGCACAGTGTCAAGGGTAGACAACCCACATTATCATAAATAAATGTTAGAAATTTGACTCTTAAAAACAATGAATTTTCGTTTAAAGATTTTCAAATAGAGATAAATTTTTCCTTAAAAATGGTTTTATATTAAAAAGAGAGTCGCAAATATCCCAATAAAAAAATCCACATTAGGACTTTTCTACTGTTATAAAATCTATGAAAAGGTTATATTTAAACAGTTTGTTGGATAAATTGTGTTTTATCTAGGGTATGTTAACATAATGAAAATGATAGTCAAACCTGCAATCCAACGTTTACACATCAAGTAATTGATAACCCGCTTCGGTGGCCGCGTGCTCTAACATACTAATCTTGTGTTGGACTAAACTGCCGAAGACGAGGTCGGGGTTCGATCTCGGTCGGGTGCATTAAGGGTGGTTTTTCCTAAATGGTTTTCTACTCTCCCTCCACGCAAATTTGGGTGCACTTCCTCTAAATTAAGCCTTCCTAATCCCTAACTCATTAGTGTAATTAGTACATAGGCATATAACCTGAACAGGTAGTAAGATGGGGTGCTAAAAAAAAGTAATTTATAAGGTGTGTAAAAATGTATGATCCTGCATTTAGAGAGGGCTGGTGCAATCAGCGATGAAATTAAACAATTTTTAAAATCAAAATGGAAGCTTACCACATACATTTATTACGTAAACTATCACATAAGAAACTCACCCAAGCCATTAGGCACTAATTCATTTTATTAACATAATAAATACCTATTTCATCTAAACATATTGGAATTTATTCATAAACTTGGAATTACTTATATAAACACCTTTATGGCCTTAAACAAATGTTTGTGCTTTTAAATATTGTTTTCCCCACATTTTGTTCACGAGACATAGGTGTGCTGGTCTTTTCCAGGTGGCTGGTGTCGACACCAACATTAACTTCCTGCTGGATCTAACGGCTCATGAAAAATTCTTGGAAGGGAATGTACATACTGGTTTCATCCAGCAACACCAGGAGCAGTTGCTACTGACCAGGACACCTAAAGAGACACTAGTGGTTCAGGTAGTGTAGTAACCAGAACCAGGGTTTGTAGCTGATATAACCAGGGTTTGTAGCTGATATAACCAGGGATTGTAGCTGATATAACCAGGGTTTGTAGCTGATATAACCAGGGATTGTAGCTGATATAACCAGGGTTTGTAGCTGATATAACCAGGGTTTGTAGCTGATATAGCAGTGGCTTGTAGCTGATATAACAGTGGCTTGTAGCTAATATAACAATGGCTTGTAACTGATATATCCAGGGCTCGTAGCTGATGTACCAGAGCTTGTAGCTGATGTAACCAGAGCTTGTAGCTGATGTAACCAGAGCTTGTAGCTGATGTAACCAGAGCTTGTAGCTGATGTAACCAGAGCCTGTAGCTGATGTAACCAGAGCCTGTAGCTGATGTAACCAGAGCCTGTAGCTGATGTAACCAGAGCCTGTAGCTGATGTAACCAGAGCCTGTAGCTGATGTAACCAGAGCCTGTAGCTGATGTAACCAGAGCCTGTAGCTGATGTAACCAGAGCCTGTAGCTGATGTAACCAGAGCCTGTAGCTGATGTAACCAGAGCCTGTAGCTGATGTAACCAGAGCCTGTAGCTGATGTAACCAGAGCCTGTAGCTGATGTAACCAGAGCCTGTAGCTGATGTAACCAGAGCTCGTAGCTGATGTAACCAGAGCTCGTAGCTGATGTAACCAGAGCTCGTAGCTGATGTAACCAGAGCTCGAAGCTGATGTAACCAGAGCTCGAAGCTGATGTAACCAGAGCTCGAAGCTGATGTAACCAGAGCTCGAAGCTGATGTAACCAGAGCTCGAAGCTGATGTAACCAGAGCTCGAAGCTGATGTAACCAGAGCTCGAAGCTGATGTAACCAGAGCTCGAAGCTGATGTAACCAGAGCTCGAAGCTGATGTAACCAGAGCTCGAAGCTGATGTAACCAGAGCTCGAAGCTGATGTAACCAGAGCTCGAAGCTGATGTAACCAGAGCTCGAAGCTGATGTAACCAGAGCTCGAAGCTGATGTAACCAGAGCTCGAAGCTGATGTAACCAGAGCTCGAAGCTGATGTAACCAGAGCTCGAAGCTGATGTAACCAGAGCTCGAAGCTGATGTAACCAGAGCTCGAAGCTGATGTAACCAGAGCTCGAAGCTGATGTAACCAGAGCTCGAAGCTGATGTAACCAGAGCTCGAAGCTGATGTAACCAGAGCTCGAAGCTGATGTAACCAGAGCTCGAAGCTGATGTAACCAGAGCTCGAAGCTGATGTAACCAGAGCTCGAAGCTGATGTAACCAGAGCTCGAAGCTGATATAACCAGAGCTTGTACAGTAGCCCCATGGCTTCTTTGGTGCTGACTGACAGTTCACAGCTGACTTCTGACAGTCAACATTTAGGTATACACCTAAATTTTGACCGTCAGATGTGACAGCTGCTAAACACATGTCTTTTGCAGATCATATGGCTCGGCATAGGGATACATAATTTGGTCTGGTAGCTTTTCAAAGCCGTCAGCTGTCAGTCAGCACCAAATAATCCATGGGGCTACTGTAGCTGATATAACCAGAGCTTTTAGCTGATATAACAATGGCTTGAAGCTGATTTAACCAGGGTTTGTAGCTGATATAACAATGGCTTGTAGCTGATATAACTAGAGCTTGTAGCTAATATAACCAGAGGTTGTAGCTAATATAACCAGAGCTTGTAGCTGATATAACAAAGGCACATAGCTGATACAACCAAAGCTCGTAGCTGATATAACCATGGCTTGTAGCTGATATAACCAGAGCTTGTAGCTGATATAACCAGGGCTCGTAGCTGATATAACCAGAGCTCGTAGATGATATAACCAGGGCTTGTAGCTGATACAACCAGGGCTGGTAGTTGAAACAACTATAAGCTACTTTTTAATTTTAACTGAATGATTTTTTCCTCATATCCTTAACTTTAAGTTTTATATCATTCGCCAAAGTTTTACTCACACCACTTTTTTTGTATAGATCATCCTCATCATCATGGACTGTTTCTAGCCTGTGGCCAGATATACACAGTACAAAATTGTTAAATAACTTAATTCTCTTGCCAGAACTGGAAAATTCAAGGCCACCAGAAAGTAAGCTCTCCATTTAACTTTATCCTGAGACACAACCTCCTTCAAATACATTCTCATACTATCCTTCCATTGACGTCTTGATTTACCGAGGTGTCTTTTTATCTTCAGGTTTCTGGACTAAAATGTTTTGTACACGGTTTTCATTGCCCAGACCACCTCATCCTGTTTACCTTGATATATTTGGGGATGCATATCCTTATGTAACTTTATCCATTCTCATGTTTGTTAATTTCTCTCTCACTAAACAGTTGTTAATAACAATAAACCTTAACACTAACACAAATGTAACACAAGATTCTTGGTGGTAACTCTTGTGTTGCTTCAGGCTGCAGTTGGTCTGTTACTACACGAAGAAATGATCTCCCTTAAAGCTGTGATGTCTTCGAGTGATCCGTTCAGCCCTTTCTCGCAAGAGACCGGTTTTCGTGTGAACCACTTCCTTAAGCGGCGGCTGGAACTGACTTTTGAAGAGGAAAGTAAGTGACTTTTATCTTTGAGACTTTTACATGTTCTTATCTAAGTCTCTTCCATTCTTTATCGATTTCCTTTTTCTCCCTTTTGTGTTTTTTGGTTTCATCCTTTAAGAAGTTGTGTTGTGAATTTCACACTTCCTCCTGATGAGTTTCGATAGAATGAAACCTGGGTCCAATGATTGGCTGGTAAAGAGAGATTTTCTTCAAGAGGCAGGCATTACCTCTTTGTCCAGTGACAGCAGTGTAAAGTGTGAACTGTGTTCTTCTTTTTATAGAAGCCATATTGTATTCAATACCTCTTATTTATTTCTATCCACCTTTCTTGTACCTTTCCAAGTGTAACAAAATGTATCTCAAAAAGGAAAAAGTGGTTTTCTCTAAACAAACAACGTTGATCTAAGCTTGAGTAGAATTCTGAAGTTTGAATGAAATGATGTGTAAGAGATCTGCTTTGGGGAAGAGAAGTGCCCTTGAAGTGTGAAAAAGTGCTGAATAGGGAGTACTTCATATCCATTGTCACATGTACCTCAGAAACATGGACATTGAATGTAAGAGAAACTAGGAAAGTGGAGGACATGAGAATGAAGTTTGTGAGGAGCATGTTAGCTGTCGCGTGGAGAAACAAGATTAGGAATGAAGTTATCAGAGAAAGAGGAGATGTACAGGAAGTACATGAGATAGTTGAGAGATGGGAGGAGCAGATAACAAAAAGTGTGCGAGTGAGAGGAGAAGACTGGAAGCCATTAAAGAAGGAAGAGTGGTGGAATAATTGAGGAAGATGGAGGCATTTTAATAAACTGAATCAGCCACATGCTGGAAAGAGTTGATGATGATTATTATTATTATATTATTATATTATTTTATAGTAAAGGAAATTGATAGAACTAAAGAAAAAGTAAAAATAAACTACTAAAAGTAAGCCCACCCAGGGAAAGAGGAAAAATGTGGTAAGAATCCAATGCACAAAGGTGAAATCTTCTTCCTTTCTTCTGTCTTCTATGGTAGAAGTAGTCATACACACATTTTAACACGAATAGAATAATATTTCAGCATTGTTGCCTTTATCAAACAAAAAGAAAATAGTACAAATAACACAAATACTGGATTACTCCATTTTGAATTTAAAGAAAAACTGTTAGAAACACATTGTGCCAACTGTTTTTGGGAGTAAAGATAAATTCCTTGGCTATGGTTAGTATTTATAGAGACCTATTTTAAAATAATAATAATAATAATAATAATAATAATAATAATAATAATAATAATAATAATAATAATAATAATAATAAAAACTATAAATAAAAATATAATAAAAATAATAATAAAAATGATAATCTAATAGAAAGAAACTATCTTCTGTTGAGGCCTGGTGGTAATCTTGATTTGGTATTATTATATTATATTATTATTATTATTAGTAGCAGTAGCAGTAACAAAATGCACTATAGGGGGTGCATCAGTACACTTGAAAGAAAATTCAAGACACCACCGAAAATGGCTTCCACCCTTTAAGTCAACACTATTGTAACTTTCAAATACAAACACAGCCTCAGCTATTAATAAAAATAAAGTGTGTGGTATATTTGCATGCATGTGGTGTATATTTTTTTGAGTGTGACTTATTTTATAGTACACCTAGTAATAACAATTATGGCATATTCGTCTTAAGTTTTTTTTAATACTTAAAATGAAGCTATAGCAAATGATCGAGATCTAAACCAGCCACAGGAAATAAAACTTTAATTCAATCATAGATAAATTAAATTTGAGTTGAAATTTAGACAGAGTACATTTGACTAAGATAGCTACAAAATTGTTAAACACATTTTCTTAAGGAACACGCCCAAAATTACAATTTATTGAAATTATATATAATATATATATATATATATATATCAAGCAGCTTAATGTACCAAAGCCATAATATAAAGTGTACACTTAATACCCAGCCTTGTGTATAAATTTAGGTCATTTCGCAATTGGCTGCTTTTTACAATGTTTTCATGTTTGTTTTATATAATAATTGGTTCAACCATATTGTCAGGTGATGGGATATTTTGATCCCTAATTAACTTTGTTGCAACCCAAAGTTTTTTTGATATAGGATCAATATAATTGACAATTCATTGATTGAAGAATCAATATGAAGTTTGTGCAACTGGCCCTATTTGCAAGTCGCTATATTGTCAGAGTTTAGGATGAGGAGTGTGCTTGTTTGTTTTGGGCAGAGCTTCATGCAGAGGTCACCTACACTGAACCAAGCACCTTTGAAGTCAGGGTCAACAGCACGGGAGACCCTGTCCGGGTGAAAGGGGTACTCACTGACGAAGGAGGACGTCTTGAACTACACTGTCATCTGGACAAGTTGGTCACCAAATGCTGGGTCTTTGTTGATGGCGGAGATGTTCATCTGTTTACCGTGGTAGCTATACTCTCAGGGCAAGATGGCGAATAATTGGACTTAGGGGCATGCAAAGACTTTTTATTTTTTCCCCAATTCAAAGCGAACTTGAATCGAATATATGAAATATTTTCAAAGCTGAATTAAAGTTATAATATTTTTGGCTAGTACTTTTAATCTTAACAAAATATTATATTGTGCTTATTTATATAACTCTATACATTAAGATCATTTAGAAAATTACCCGCCTCGGTGGCGTAGTTGGCTAACACGCCAGTCGTGTTGAGTTAGACCACCGAGGACGGGGAGATTGAGGTTCGAATCTCGGTCAGGTGAACTGGGGGTGGTTTTCCTAAATGGTTTTACATTCTCCCTCCACACAAATGCGAGTTCACTTCCTCTAAAATTCAACCTTCCCAATTCCTAATCCATTAGTGAAATTAGTACTTAAGCGTATAACCCGAACGGGTAGTAAGACGCGGTGCTAAATTAATTAATTAATTAAAATATTTTATTGCACAGTTGCAATTCAATTACGTCAGCTCTTTTCATCTAAATATTAATTTTTAAGATTATAACAGCTCAAAAATGCAAATTACTGAGTATTTTAGCTGTCAATATTTTTACTGGTGAATATTCGTAATGGTCAAAGCTGGTATTACTTTCAAAGTCAAGTTGAAGTTTTGTGCACCCCTAGTAAAGTCCCAACTATCCGGAGTTGACGTTATCGGCATGGTCTCGCATAGTTTTTATTTTATTAGCACCGCGTCTTACTACCCGTTCGGGTTATACGCTTAAGTACTAATTACGCTAATGGGATAGGAATTGGGAAGGTTGAATATAGAGGAAGTGAACCCGCATTTGCGTGGAGGGAGAGTGGAAAACCATTTAGGAAAAAAAAATTCAACCTTCCCAATTCCTAATCCATTAGTGAAATTAGTACTTAAGCGTATAACCCGAACGGGTAGTAAGACGCGGTGCTAAATTAATTAATTAATTAAAATATTTTATTGCACAGTTGCAATTCAATTACGTCAGCTCTTTTCATCTAAATATTAATTTTTAAGATTATAACAGCTCAAAAATGCAAATTACTGAGTATTTTAGCTGTCAATATTTTTACTGGTGAATATTCGTAATGGTCAAAGCTGGTATTACTTTCAAAGTCAAGTTGAAGTTTTGTGCACCCCTAGTAAAGTCCCAACTATCCGGAGTTGACGTTATCGGCATGGTCTCGCATAGTTTTTATTTTATTAGCACCGCGTCTTACTACCCGTTCGGGTTATACGCTTAAGTACTAATTACGCTAATGGGATAGGAATTGGGAAGGTTGAATATAGAGGAAGTGAACCCGCATTTGCGTGGAGGGAGAGTGGAAAACCATTTAGGAAAAACTAGCCCCAGTTCACCTGACCGAGAGTCGAAACTCGATCTCCCCGTCCTCGGCAGTCGAGTTCAACACGACTAGCGCGTTAGCTAACTACGCCACTGAGGCGGGTCACATAGTATGGAACACTCCTTACTAACAACAACTTTATTTCTTTTATTTATGTTCAGATACTTTAAAAAAAATACATCACTAAACTTGACTGCACTAAACTTTTACAATTTTTTAAACAGTCCCGACAAAAATAAATAATCTGCGGCCATAACAACAGGTGTCGGGAAACTGACTCGACTAAGTCGAGTCCTAGACAATAATATTTACAGTTCCACAGTATGTGTAAATAATGAGTCATTGATGATTCACTCTGTTACTCGAACCAGTTTAATGAGGATCATTTTATGGATAATTCTCATGAGAAAGATTGTGTTACCACCTCGGATAGTACGGACACTACTGTGCCTGTAATTTTTTTAGAGTTATTTTAAATTTTTAAAACAAGATTGAGATTTTTTTTCTTTGTCTTGAATTTTCTTTTCTCGCACATCCCTACTTAATAAACATCACACCTACCAGCCTCGTGGTTTAGTGGTCATTGTACCAGGCTATGAACCTAGGGGTCCTGGGTTTAATTCTGGGCTGGTACTCTGGGTATTTTTCCTGAAAGGGTAACTATCCCACTGGTCACCAGGGTTTGGTTAGTTAGGTTTAAGATCACTCTCAGCTCCACACCTTCATAATCCACATCATCTCATTGTGGGTATAACGTGTAGACAACCTCTTATGGTGTACCTCGGGCAATGCTCTGTTCCACTAGAGCGGCTAAAAGTCTACATAAACAGGTGGCCAAACTAGATACTATGTATATCTCCCGTTCAAAGATGCTATATGCTAAAACACGCCCTCTTACACCGTTGATTCACCAAATTGAACTGTTGACCCTGGCTTGTTGACAACAATGGGGCTAGTAGTAGTAAGAGTCCTCCTTGGTTTCTTGGAGACTCTGATTGGACCTACTGTTTTTCAGGACGGTAGCTACTTGTTCCGACTGACCCCGCCGAGGTACCTGAAGCATTTGGGGAGCAAGGACTCGCACCAAGCTGGAGACACCGCCGTGGCCCCGATGCCAGGAGTTGTGGACAAGGTGTGGGTAGCCCCAGGAGACTCTGTCCAGGCTGGGGACCCTCTTATGGTGCTCATCGCCATGAAGATGGAGGTAAACATTCTGACGTCTTAGGGCTGTCAGTCATCACTTTGGACATTATGCAAGTTAGTTGTCACATTGGAGGCTATACGTGTAGTTAGTCGTCACATTGGACTGTTACAGCACATCATCCGAGCTCCCAGGGCTGGGATAGTGGCCAAGGTACTGTTCAGCTCCAAGGATAACGTCGGGAAGAACTCAACTGTAGTGACCTTCCAGCCTGAGCTTGACTCTGAGATGCAGTGATGGATGAGCTCATGTGCAATGTGGGTTTGAATCCCAGAGATACCAAACGCTACAAGTGTTCAATAAGAATCTCATCATAATGAGGGCTCAATTCGTGTTTTACTCTTATCATTCCAACAAGAGTTGTAAATTTCACAAGTTTTGTTTCCATGTTGTTGGGCTAAGACCGGAGTTTTTTTACAAATATTTTACCTTAATATTAATCCACCAGATTCTAATAATGAATAAAGTCATATATTTTTTAAGTTTACAATTATTTACTGTTTTAACGGTGTTTTTTTGTAACGCTATGAAATTATCTATTTAATTTTCATGACTTGGTTAAAAATACCATTCTTCTTCTTAAAGTAAGAAATTAATTATTGATAAACACACCCAAAATTTGAGTGACATTATGGTATTGCTACTGTTACAGGGAGATTTGTCTGGTATTATTACTGCCACAGGGAGATTCATTAAGGTATTACTACTGCCACAAGAAGATTAATTAGGGTATTGTTACTGCCATGGAAAGATTCATTAGGATGTTACTACTGCCACAGGGATATTAATTAGGGTATTATTACTGCAATGGGAGATTTATTAGGGTATTGTTACTGCCATGGGAAGATTTATTAGGGTATTACTACTACCACGGGAAGATTCATTAGGGTATTACTACTGCCACGGGAAGATTCATTAGGGTATTACTACTGCCACGGGAAGATTCATTAGGGTATTACTACTGCCACAGGGGGATTAATTAAGAATTATGGTCACAAAGAGATTAATTAGGATATTATTGCGGTCACAGGGAGATTAATTAGGGTATTATTGCGGTCACAGGGATATTAATTAGGGTATTATTATGGTTACAGAAAGATTTGTTAGGGTATTATTACTGCCAAAGGAAGAGTCATTGGGGTATTGCTACTGCCACAGAACTATTCATTAGGGTATTGCTACGGCCACAGAAAGATTCATTATGGTATTGCTACTGCCACAGGAAGATTCATTATGGTATTACTATTATTATTATTTAGCACCGCGTCTTACTACCCGTTCAGGTTATACGCTGGTATTACTATTGCCACAGGGAGATTAATTAGGGTATTACTACTGCCACAAGGATATTAATTAGGGTATTATTAATCTCACAGAAAGATGCATAAGTGTATTTTACAGCCACAGGAAGATTCACCAGGCTTCTTCTGTCACAAGAGTAAGTTGAATTATTCATTTAATTCTCAATCTTTTCTGGAAAAATGGGTTTAAAGTCAAGTCATAAATCTAGCATTTAAGAATAACTTATAAACTGGTGGCCAATACCAAATTGCTCCAACTTTTTACATCGTAAAAATTATTTTAAAAAACATTAGATATTATAAAAGATTATTTACTCACAAAATATTCACTTTCCTTTGAGTTACACAGAATTTTCACTATTCGTGTAATTCTTTTTATCTACATTTAACATAACATTGATATATATTTCTCTAATTAAATATTCAACATCAAATACATTTCTCTTATATTTAGTTTTGAATTGCTGATGCAAATTATTTGTTAGAAAACAAATAGGTCTAGTATTGGTACAAATGCAATTTTAAATTATGATCTCGTATTCTTGGTAAATTATTAGCATTTGATCATATAATTTGCATTGTAAATGACAGATCAAAGAATTGCAACCTTCACTCTACAATGTTCCACTACTATTACATCAAACATCCCAACACAAACTCAACAACGTCAAAAAAGTCACAACACAACAAACTCAAGAATATCAAATAGGTATCACATCACAACAAACTTGACAACATCAAACGTCACAAAACAGCAAACTTGACAACATCAAATGTCACAACACAAACTTGACAACATCAAATGTCACAAAACAACAAATTCAAGACTTAAATTTCACAACACAGCAAACTCGACAACATCAAATGTCACAACACAACAAACTCAAGAATATCAAGTTTCATGACACTAACAAACTTGATAACACCAAATTTCATAACCCAAAAAACTTTACAACAGAAAATGTCACAACACAACAAACTCAAGAACATCAAATATTATAACACCAACAAACTTGACAACATCCAATTTCGCAATACATCATACTCAAGAATATCAAATATCACAACACACTTAAGAACATCAAATATCCCAACACAACAAACTTGATAACACCAAATTTCACAACACAAAAAACTTGACAACAGTAAATGTCCCAACATAACACACTAAAGAACATCAAATATTACAACACACTCAAGAACATCAAATGTCATAACACAACAAATTCAAGAATATCAAATAACACAACACACTTAAGAACATCAAATATCCCAACACAACATCGAATTTCACAACACAATAAATGTCACAGCTTAAGGTGGAATGGAAGGGGAGGCAAAAAAAGGCCAGTGTTTTTGCAGTTTTTATTGAAAACATTTTTTGGCCAAAATAAATAAAATATTGCTTCGGTACAAACATAGTTTAGTTTTCTTCACATGTTGATATCAACAGTTGTTGAATATCTGTATTGAGTATAGCGGAATTATCTAACAATTTTTTTAAATGAGAAAAAGTTGTCACTAAATTCCAGGACACTCTTGAAAGATATTCAAAAAAATGTTGAAGTCACCGTGTGAAGAAAATTAAATGCTATGTTTATACCGAAGCAATATTTTATTTATTTTGTACAAAGAAAATTTTGCCATAAAAACTACAAAAACACTGGCCTTTTCTTACGTCCCCTTCCATTCCACCTTAACAAACTCAATAACACAATACAGGATGGCCCAAAAACTGTGATTCATAGGATTTACATCTGAATCAATGTCAGTTAAACAAATCTTCAAACAGTTGACCCCCAACTTTTAGGTGAGGACTTCACAGCCACGACATGTTCACAGGGGAAATAATTCCTCCAACTCGGTATTTACCAGTCACAAAATATGGATGTGCGATAGACACTCCAACTCGGTTATTATCAGCCAATAGATAATGGTTAGTTATAATGTTATCAATGACCCAAGTGTTTCAAAACTAAATTAATCAATGTAATATTTATTTTATATGCATCTTCATCATAACTTATAGGTAGGAGCCTGAATACAACACAACATAATCCAGGGGCGACTAATAAACAAGCCATGAGTATTGAGAATGATTGAGGCATAAATAAGGCTGGATGAGATCTGAACAATGGACTTCCAGTAGGAATACGATGAGTGCAGTTAGAACCATTCTCAAGACACTATTCTCTTGTTTATCCTTTGTTAATTTCAAAAAAAGTTTTTTACTTTGATTAAAAACCTATTACAATACTATAGGGTGTGACTTTTGAACTACCCTATATATTAGTTTAAAAAAATTGATAATTTTAGAAACGTTAATTTATTGGCTGACATGTTGTTCTAAAGCTGACCACTTAAGGATGTAAGTTTCTAAGCTCAGTCTGACACAATTTTCAGTTATTTTAGCACAAAGCACTTATTGAGAATATTGGAGACATTTATTACCATCAATAATATTAATGCAAAAAAATAATAAAGCAATACAATATTTATGATAAATAAATTTCCAAATGATTTTAGGAATTATAATAATGATATTAATGATGCAACCAATATTGATTGTACCTTCTTAGGTGGGCGGATATGTTTAGGTGTCACTCTAGCAATATACTGGACTGCTTATGATGGGGAGTAGGAGTTCGAACTCTGGTGGATATACTGAGGGTGGTTTTCCATAAATAGTTTTACACTCTTTCCCTCCACGAAAATGTGGGTACACTTCATATAAACTAAAACATTCTCATCCCCAACACATTAGCGTAGTTAGTACATATATGCGTGTAAGCCGAACAGGTGATAAAAAAAATCAAATGATTGTACCGCTGTCCCTGAATAGCTATGCAACACACTCGCTCTATTTTCAATGTCAACACTTCCACTGGTTGCTTGGCAGCGTCACTCGTGGCTAGTGTCAGTCTTGTTCACACTAGCGGTGGTGTGTTCCAGTGGATGTGGGCTCCTTGCCACCTGGACTTACAATACATACACTTTAGAGCGTGTTCAAACACGAGACAATGATATCTCTGCTAACACAGAGTCAATTAGTTCAGGGAGTTGTGCAAGATATTTGATCTTACTTGGTATGTATCAGTTTCTCGAGGGGCGGAGTCCCCAATTCATCTCTGGTCCGAGATGAAGTCTCTGCTCTCTCCTCCTGCTCATATCTGGTGTCTACACTCAGTAGGTTCAGGGTGCCGCCACACGTGTAGTAGTACAAGTCAAATCTGGAGGTAAAACAATACATACTTCACTATGACATGCTCTCTGTGTGATAGTTCAACTTGTTACATGCTCGCTCTGTGGTCAGGGAGAGTCCTAGCAATTTTTCTAGGTGCGAGATCTCCGGATTGCGCCCCTGCAATGACTGTTAGGATGACTAATAATTTGGTTGTGAAAAAAAGAAAACAATCTCATTTGTTAGGTGTTTTTTTTAAATAAGATTATTTACATTTATTAGACGAGCACAAGATGAAGAGTTGCTGTCCTGGGACTAAGCGAGACAAAGTGGAGAGGGAAGTAAAGAATGGCTTCATTCTACATTGGATGGGGAGTGGTGAAGGGAGGAGAGACAGAGTAGTGAGAGAAAGATAGTATGGATGAACGATAGAATGATGAAGATGACAATAATGGATGGAGGAAAACAGGTGGGGGTGTACAAGTGAAGTGCCCAGCAGGAGAAAAGGACAAGTTCGAGGAAGATTTAGAAAGGCACATGGGAAATGAGTGTCAGATAGTGATGGTGGATCACAAAAGTAGGAAAAGAGAGAGAGAGGGAGAGAGAGAGAGTAGGGTTTGAGGAGGTGTTAAGGAAGCAAGGATGGAGAGAGAGAAACGAGAATGGTAGAGGACATGTTGGAGTTATGTGAAATAAATAAAATGAAAGTGGCAACCAGCTGGTATAAGAAGGAAGGAGAAACTCGTAAGATCGCTGGATACAGTTGTGATCGAGAGCACAGGTTGGTGATAGAATACTTCATCATGGATGAAAAAAGGAAAAGGCAGACAGTAAACTTCACCAAACACATAATATAAAGTGATGGGATCGGGAGAGTTTGTTCAAAATTTGCTTACGGGATGTTTATATTGTTATTGATTTTGGCGCCCCCTCTAAGATAGCGTCAAGGTTCGGTCGCACGGCTCGCACCACCCTAGCCCCGTTCCTGTGTGTGATAGGTCCACATCAGTTCAGCTTGTTACCTGCGCTCTGCATGGTAGTTCCTCAGCAGTTCCCTGTTAGTATTGAAGAGCACCCCATAGTGCCCTGAGCAACAGCACACCCACACGGGAAGCGTGGGAGTCTTAAGTCTGGAGCCCGGCTGGTGGGTCTCGTCCACCTTCCCGTCATTGGTGTCCTCCCATAGCAGGAACCCCACCTCGCTGCGAGCCAGGACTCCGAACTGGGGCAGGGCCTGGAGACAGCAGACAACTAGTGGTACACGATACTACATACCCAGGCTTCTTGCAACAGCACGCCCAGTCTTCCTCCAACAACACACCCAGTCTTCCTCCAGCAACACACTCAGACTTCTTGTTACAGCACACCCAGTCTTCCTCCAGCAACACACCCAATTTTCCTTCAGCAACACATCCAGTCTTCCTCCATCAACACACCCAGTCTTCCTCCAGTAACACAACCAGTCTTCCTCCAGCAACACACCTAGTCTTCCTTCAGAAACACACCCGGTTTTTCTCCAGCAATGCACCCAGTTTTCT
>CABFWB010001251.1:144370-169514 GCA_902151455.1 Timema bartmani
AAACGACCATTTTTGTGAACCCAACAATTATATATATCGATACTCAACCCCAGCCCACTGAGCCATCCTGACTGATTTACCCGCGGAGCGAGGTGGAACAGCAACAATATCTTAATAACCACTACGATTATAAAAAGTAGAATAAATATATTTCACAACACTATTAACTATTCCATAGTATTTGAACCACAAGTTATAATGGTGTTTTGACACTTGCCAGCTTTGTGTAATTATATAAACACTCTTATTTTGGAAGAGCCAAAAAAATAAATAAAAAAATGTGGAGTGAACTCACCAAATACAAGTAGCGTTTGATGAAGATCTGAAGGTCTTCTTGGACCGTGAATTCGTGGATGTGCAACTGTAAATAGAAAAAATACTTTTTCAGATCAACGCTCTCCTAGACTTTAGACCTCACGCCCAACTATAAACGTGAGATGAAAAACTGTCAATTTAATAAATCGATGTTTAGTATCTGTTATATCGATCAATTTATCGATATATTCCATGTATCGGACAATGGTTTAAGGCAATGTTTCCCAACCGGTGTGCCTGCGGCACTTAGTGGAAGTGTGCCGCTAGAATCCCCAAAGATCTTAATACAACAATCCATCTCGTAATAAATCTACTGCTAGTTCCAGTTTAAAGTCTCCTTAAGAGAAATAACGACAGCTATTAATGTTCTTTAAATTGAAAAATGACACCTGGACACAGGAATCTAACCTAGGACCTTTTGGCTTAGTATGGAAATGCTCTAACCACTGAGCTACCCAAGACTAGCTACGTGTTCAGGGTCATTCTTCACTCATGCACTACCACTGAGCTATACAGGAATAGTACCTTGTCTAGGGTCATTCTTCACTCATGTTTTAAGGCAGAGTTGGTGATGGACGTGTGAAAATCGACAGCTACAATTGTGTGATCAATTGATTGCGAGCTATTAAATAACGCAGCCACCATCGACTCAACAGTTGGCATTATTCAGACAATTATAGAATCATCACTGTACGGGCGGCCTCTAACCACCAAACATTTAGGTGAATCCCAAAAACCATAGTCACATTATTATAAACGTCTGTTTTAAACCACAACACAAGGCAGTAACTAAAATGGACAAAAAAAAAGGGTTAAAGTTTTAAAACGTGCACCTAAGACGTCATTCAAAGTTGCTGAATTGATAACAAAAACACGAAACCACGTTCATTTGGGCCAGTTTGTCAGATCATTGTTGAAACCATGCTTACCAAAGAATCTAAAGAGCATATGTCAAAAGTGCCTTTGTCCAATGTAAGCTGCATCTCAAAACTAATAATTAAAAAAAAATCTAAATGTAATAGAAAAATGTATTATATTGCGGCCTTTACACAAGTGTCCCATGAAAATATTGTCTTCAATTAAAGAGCCCTGGAGTGAAAAATGTTGGGAATCCCTGCTTTAAGGCTTATGATTCAAAATAAACTATGAGTTTTTCTTTGTGTTTATTAATTGAACCGATTTTTCCTCATCTTTATTATCGAAACATTTATACTATTTTCAACAGCTAAATAAAACACACACACAAAAAAAAATTAAAAGTGTTGGAGAACAGAACAGCAGCCATCTTAATTGCAGTGTTCCAGAGCCCCCAGAAAAATACAAGTCAATATAGTGTAGTGGAAACAACCGATATATAGATATAATTTGATCGATGTATCGTAGCTTTCCATATCTACTTTACGATATGTCAGATAATTGATTGTGTGTGATGAGAGACTGAGAACTTTAGTAAAAAATACCAGGGTTGTGCGTGGAGCTGAATGTGGAACTTCCTAATGATCTCAGTAGTTGAATTAGGTAGGAATTTTGTGAGGAAGTAACGCAAGAATATCAAGCAAATAAGAATGAAAGTGGAAAAATTGCATGATAAAAGTGTGAGAGCGCAATATAAATGAATTCTGGATGAAAAATTAACTTTACAAGAGCATGAATGGAATCTCGAAATAAATGCTAATGGTATAGAAAGTGTTGTGACGCCCCTGCAAATGGAAGAGCGTGCTGGGAATAAAAAACCAGGGGTCACAAGAGAAAACAGTGTTTTATTTATATATATATTTTACAGATCAAAATTGAAAAGGCAGTGCAGTATAATATACAACAGAACTTATCCATAGTTCCACTGACCGTATACCATAACTCATTTATTCTACACACGGGTGGGGGACCCGTAGCGCTAAGTTCAGATAAAATATTCTTATATACCCGGCAGAAGGCCGCTCCACAAAATACACAATAAACCAGCTCGAGCTATCGAGCAAAGGACAGAACTATTAGCGCGTTTAACATGGCCAAGCAAAGTCTTTGTTTTGATAAGTATAATACCAATCTAGCTATAACAAAGTAACGGTGCTTTCTCACAACAATCGCCAGAAATGGTCTGAGACGGGTAAACATGAACTAGTGCAACATAATAAAATTCCTGGATGAGGTTATTGTTTTAAATCAATTGTAAACTAGTTGGTCAGCAAAGCCATTCGAAGATACTTAAAGACCATATGGGTCAAAGTGGGATATGCCCCTCATTCCACAAAATTTGGACTTGACACATTATTACACTATAATTTGATTATTCTCAATACTAAGGTCTGTAAGTTCATAGAAAAGTTTAGATTCAACATATGGTAATCATTAATCGTAACCATGTAAGAAGAAAACACCTTTTGAACAATACCTAAACCTAACATATACATAAGAGACGCTATTCAAACTTGACATGTTACAATTATCCAATTAGGCAATTCCTATTATCTAATCTTATTCAGTCAGCGTACACAAAAGTTACAAATCGACAAAGTAGATAGCGGCAAGAGCGCCCTGACAAGGATTAAATGTCTCAATTACCATTGTAGCAACTAATTTTAATTTAAGTCGTGGACACGCCACGGAAAACCCCCAAAACCATAATGTAAGCAACTTTTCTAAAGGTTAAACCCAAACAATAATTTTGAATAATCATTCCCCCCCATAATAACGTCCAAACAATAATTTAGAATAATAAAACCCCAAAAGAGACTCGAGCAGGCGCCTTCACCTTTCAAATGCCAGCGGTATAGTCAGTGTGGAATCTAAACTTACAAGACATTATATAGCAATTCTAATTACCCATAAATTCTCTCAGAGAGGGGGAAGACGGCAGGACAAGAAAACAAAGAAAGGAGGTGAGCAGCGCTCAGGGCGGGAAAAAGGGTAACACTGGGAACTATAGAGCGCGCTGATAACGTTCAATTTGATGAACCGGAAACTACTCAAGTCAATATAGAGTTCATGTTCATTGTGGGCGTGCCAATGTTCACAAGTGGGACGTGGATTCCGGCCTCACATCAGTTCATGTCGAGGTCTTTCGGGAGAGTGTGTCGTGACGTAGGCGGACGAGCCGGGCGCGTACAGTCAGCTGCGAGGTGAGTAGGCCCATTTTACTGAGGGTTATATCGTTTGAGTTTCTTCTCGCTTGTAACATCGTTACAGTGTTTGGAACCGACTAAAAGAGGCCGCAGTTGAGTGCACGACAAATGTGAGTGAAGTTTCGGTGGTGGGAAACTTAAAAAGAGATGCATGGTGGAATGAACAAGTAAAAGAAGCTGTGAGAGAAAACAAAGCAGCATACAAACGATTGATTGCTGTAAAGAGTGAAGCAGAACATAAGAGGTTGTGGGACATATACAAAGAGAAAAATATTAATGCAAATAAAGTAGTAAAGGAGAGTAAAGAAAAAATGAGATTAAAAGAAGGATAAGGAATGCAGAATGACTTTGAAGGAAATAATAAACCGTTCTGGAAGTGGGTAAAGAGAACGGAACAATTAGTGCAAGGAAATACCTATGGCATTCAAAATGAATGTGATGAGATGATCTGGAAAGAAAACAGTATGAGACAGAAATGGAAGGAGTTTTTTGAGAAATTGTATAGCGGGAACACAAAGGAAGTAGCAGAAATTGGGAAAATGTCGAGTGAAAGAATTAACGAAGCTGAGGTGTTAAACGCTATGAAGGTGTTAAAGAATGGCAAACCTGCGGGCGTACTACTTGTCAGATTGTATGAGTTGTTTAATGTGTGTGCTAGAATTTCGAATGTTCCTAATGACTGGAAGAATGCTGTCATTGTTTCTTTGTACATAGGCAAAGGCAGTAAGAGTGAATGTGAGAATTATTAGGCAATTAGTTTGTTTAAGTATTCCAGGAAAAGTTTATGGTAGAGTCTTATTTGAAAGGGTGCGTGAAAAAAACTGCGAAAAAGATTTGGGGTGTGCAATGTGGTTTCATGGCAGGTAGAGGTTGCATGGACCAGATATTTGCATTGCAACAAGGCATTGAAAAATGTATGGGAGTAAGGAAGAAAATGTATTGTGCAATTGTAGATCTGGAGAGAGCGTACGATCGGGTGAATAGGATTATCTTGTAGAATGTTCTTAAAGAGTATGGTGTGGATGCATGGTTAGTAAATGCTGGTGGTGTATGATGGAAGTAAAGCGTGCGTTAGGGTGGATGGAGCTTTGAGCGAATGGTTTGACATTGAACAGGGTGTTTGACAAGGTTGAGTTATGCCTCCATAGTTGTTTAATGTATTCATAGATAAGTTTATGAGGCATGCTTGTGAGGACGCGGTTGATGTGTAAATGGATAATATGAATAGGAGTGTACTGCTATATGGATATTATGGTGTTCAATGGCTGAGAATGAAAGTGATTTGTAGAATGCCTTTAAATCGTTGGAATGTGGCGACAGGCAGAATGGATCGTCGTATAATTGTCTCCAAAACTAAGGTAGTATTTTTTGAAAAGGGCAGATCAGGAAATTATGGCCAGCTTAATATAAATGGAAAACTGTTTAAACAAATGAATGATTTTGTGTATATGGGCAGAATGTTTTGTAAAAATTGAAGGATAAATGCTTAAACCGAAAAACGGGTGAATGCATCTCCTCGGAGAGTAGTTGGGTGTATGTGGACTATTACAAAGGATGAGGTATTATCAAAAGAGGCAAAGATGGCAGTATCTATATAAAATTATGTTACCGCCAACATTGTTTTATGAATGCGAAGTGTGGGTTTGTTAGGAGAAACACAAGAGAAAGTTGAATGCGGTTGGGATGAGATATCTAAGAAATGTACGTGGAAATACTCGTATGGACAGAGTCAGTAATGAATGGGTGCTAAAGGAGTGCGGTTTGAAAGAGAATACAATAGGCCAATGTGAAAGAAGCGTCTTACATTGGTTTGGGCATGTTGAGAGGATGAGTGTGGATCGAGTGACGAAGCAAATATATGAAGGTAGAGTGTGTGAATCAAAAGGAAGGGTTTGGCCATGTAAGACGTAGGTAAATGTTGTAAATGAATGTGTGAAAAAGAGAAACATTAAGAATTTTAAGAATAAAAGAGCCTGTATGACTCGGTGTATGAATGTTGTTGAAGCGAAGCGAGTATTCAACCTGATAGGGAAGTGGAAAGAGTTAGTGAGGATGGATTACGAATGGTGTTGTTTTTTTAGCTACTTTGGACAGTTTCTTGCCTATCTCGTGAGAGACCGGTGTGAATATGTATGTATGTGCGACTTGTGCGTGTATGTATGTATACATGTGTGTATGTGTGCGCGTATGTATGTGTGCGTGCATGTGTGTGCGCGCGTGCGTGGGTGTATCACTGTTATGTTGTTATAGCCTTAGACACTGCTATGTCTCTGGTGAGTAGAGCCTAAGACACTACTCTGTCTCTGGGGAGTATGCCTAAGACACTGCTATGTCTATGGTGAGTAGAGCCTAAAGACACTACTATGTCTCTGGTGAGTAGAGCCTAAGACATTACTATGTCTCTGGTGAATATAGCCTAAGACACTGCTATGTATATGGTGAGTATAGCCTAAGACACTACTATGTCTCTGGTGAGTATAGCCTAAGACACTGCTATGTCTATGGTGAGTAGAGCCTAAGACACTACTCTGTCTCTGGGGAGTATGCCTAAGACACTGCTATGTCTATGGTGAGTAGAGCCTAAGACACTACTATGTCTCTGGTGAGTAGAGCCTAAGACATTACTATGTCTCTGGTGAATATAGCCTAAGACACTGCTATGTATATGGTGAGTATAGCCTAAGACACTACTATGTCTCTGGTGAGTATAGCCTAAGACACTGCTATGTCTATGGTGAGTAGAGCCTAAGACACTACTCTGTCTCTGGGGAGTATGCCTAAGACACTGCTATGTCTATGGTGAGTAGAGCCTAAGACACTACTATGTGTCTGGTGAATATAGCCTAAGACACTGCTATGTCTCTGGTGAGTATAGTCTAAGACACTACTATGTCTCTGGTGAGTATAGCCTAAGACACTGCTATGTCTATGGTGAGTATAGCCTAAGACATTACTATGTCTCTGGTGAGTAGAGCCTAAGACACTACTATGTATCTGGTGAATATAGCCTAAGACACTGCTATGTCTGTGGTGAGTATAGCCTAAGACACTACTATGTATCTGGTGAGTATAGTCTAAGACACTGCTATGTCTCTGGTGAGTATAGCCTAAGACACTGCTATGTCTCTGGTGGTTATAGCCAAGACACTGCTATGTCTCTGGTGCTTATAGCCTAAGACACTACTATGTCTTTGGTGAATAGAGCATAAGACACCGCTATGTCTCCGGTGGTTATAGCCAAAGACACTGCTATGTCTATGGTGAGTAGAGCCTAAGACCCTACTATGTCTCTGGTGAGTAGAGCCTAAGACACTGCTATGTCTCTGGTGAGTATGCCTAAGACACTGCTATGTCTATGGTGAGTAGAGCCTAAGACACTACTATGTGTCTGGTGAGCAGAGCCTAAGACACTTCTATGTCTCTGGTGAGCAGAGCCTAAGACACTACTATGTCCCTGGTGAGTAGAGTCTAATACACCGCTATGTCTCCGGTGGTTATAGCCTAAGACTCTGCTATGTCACTACCTAGCACGCCCTATGGTTCCAGGTTAACCTTTGACCCCGACGTGGAGAGAGTGTGTATTGTGATGATTACGTAATGTTGTTGGAGCTCTCTGCTTGGCTGTTACGTAATGTTGTTGTCGCTCTCTGATTGGCTGTTGGCTTTCCCTCTCCCTCCCCCCTGAACCCTTTCCTTCCCTCTGACCCCCTCCCCCCGTGATCCCATTCCAGTGTTCCAAACATGTTGGTTCTTGTCCAAACTTGTTTTTTATGCCTGGGTAGGATTGGGACAGGCGTTGGAGTTTATTATTTTATTTATTGGCGTGCGGTCCACGGTGTCAGGCGCGGGAGCACGAACATCTCTGGACGGCAGCGTAGCGTAGAATGAAACCAGCTGTCAGCTGTTTTCCGGCCTTTCACTTCCCGCAACACACGGCACGAACCTTTCCCAACGACCACTTAGCGTAGAGTGTGAGAAATGGTTACCCTGCCTTGAGAACCCTTTAACTTCCCCTCACTCCCCTCCTTCAAGGCATGTGTCGCAACCCCCTATGTGGTAATGGGTTTGCCCGGTGACGCAACCCGGCGCCAGTTTGGTGGATCAACAAGACAATAATAGATCACGACCTTGAATGATGTCGTAATCCACCCACCCCTTCCCCTCTTCTATGTCACAACCTCTCCCCCACCCCTATGTGGTAATGGGTTATCCCTGTGTCGCAATCCGACGCCAGTTTGGCGGCTCGAGAAAACAAGAATAGATCACGACCTTGAATGATGTCGCAATAGGTAACTGGCGCGAGATTGGCGGCTCAACCAGACGAGTCGAGACAGGAATAGATCGTGACCATAAAACCGTGAGCTAGGTCATTGACCCTGGCAACCCTCCCCCGCGGCAATGGGTTTTCCCGATGACATCATCGCACTGTCGCAACCCGGCGCCAGTTTGGCGGCTTGACAAGACAAGTCGAGAAAAAATAAATCGTGACCTTGAAACCGCGATCTAGGTCATTGACCCTGGCAACCCTCTTCTTTGCCCTTCTATTTGGCATTGGGTTTTCCCTGATGACTGGCGCCAGTTTGACGGGTTGACAAAACAAGTCGAGACAAGAATAGATCGTGACCTTGAAACCGTGAGTTAGTACAATATGTCAATGACCCTGTTCATGTTTGGTGCCAGTTTGCCAGCTAGACAAGTCGAGACTCGTATCTGGTTACACTACGTGTAAATAACAGACAGGTTTTGCGTGAAAAAAACACGATATTACAAAACATATATTTATTGTACATTAAAGGTTTTACAGACATACATTAATGGTTTCACAGACTTACATTAAAGGTTTCACAGACATACATAATATTTATTATAAATACGCGCCCAGCTAGGTGCTAGATAGGCGACCCGTTTGAGTCCGGCGTCTTGTTTCTCGCTGATGACGACCATACAGTCACCGCACATGCATCTCAGAGAGATTTATGATTAGTCAGACTAATCTTCTGAGGAGGTTGCGTGTTGCTGAAAAAATTTGATATGACAGACTTGTAGCTGCCCATTTCTTGCCACTCTCTACGGTTAAACACCGCACAGTTCCCTCCGCATTTTTCTAGCTGGACATAGGGCGTAAAGTTGTTCTTGACACTCATGCCGACGATGACTCACTTAGCGTTGACTTCGTCCAGTGGGAACAGAGTGTTGAAAATACTGGTGATGGCGAGTGGTTTCACTGGCTTTGCTTTGCGGGTGCAAACGTCTTGACCTTCCATGATGTTTGATCGCTTCGATGACTGTCGTGATTATGGCCGGAACGCTGGCGGGACGCCCATTTTATAGGCCTCTTGAGGGGTGGCAGAACACTAGCTTCTTGAAAAATGTGTTGTAATATCTCACCACCTTAGCGTCATTGCCTGTATAGTTGGTGGGCGAAAATAGGGTTAGGAAAGTTTTCATCGAAATGTTCTGGGTGCGATAGAGAAGTTACATGAGACAGTAATGGCCGCAAACGTCCGAGGCTATGTTTTGAAGTTGTAACGTGTTATGAGACGTGCGGGAAGTGTTTTTGCGTATAAATGCCAGATGTGACTTTAAACGGGGTGGAAAACCATAACTTTCAAAGTATTTCCCCACGCCGTTCTTGTCGATAAAGATGGTGACCCAATGCTTCCCAGGCTTGGTGTGTGAATCCGTGTTGATGACGAGAGCGGCAGGTCACGCTATTCTTGCGGGTAGTTGATCAGCAGGGAAAACACCCGACCGTACAGAAACGGAACCACGGGTTTGTTTTCAGCGCACGTCTTATGGTGTCCGTGTCCATCTTAAATAATCCACTCTCGAAGTCCCCAAACGATGGAGGCCGAACAGAAATTCCATACAGAACTATGTGCCATGCACATGGTGCGGCCTAATTTAAGTGTTTTCAACGACGAACAACCTCTGTCGTACAGATCTATGACGGGCGTAGGTGTGTATTTGGCTAGAAACTTTTTCTTTTCTGCCCCCTTGACGTAAACGGTTTCTGCACGCGTTGTGGCACGGGAGATGAGGGATTCGAGCAGGCTGTAATCCACATCACCACTATCCCAGGGAATACCGTGCAGTTTGTTGACGATATAGTCGGCTTGTTTTTTAGCAGTGGCTGAAAGTTCCTCGATAGTGTATGGGGGTTTAAACACCCAATTTTAAAGTAATGTACCGCATACAGATAAAACACTCAGTTTCTTGACGATAAACTGTTTGCTGTCATCGACGAAGCTCTCAAAATCCACAAGGTCGTCCTTGATTTAAATGACGAGTGTAAGTGTATTGAGTCGTTCTACGATGCTTGCCTTCACGTCCGGATTATGAGTGGTGTAGTAATACACGCCTTCTTTATTTAAAAATTTCCGGACTAATCGTGCCGTGAACTCTGTCCCCTTGTCCGTCTGTAAACTTAGAGGTTTACGTCCACTTAGTTTGAAAATGTCCTGAAAGGCGTCTATCATGACGCTCCCCTTTTTGGATGGAGGCGTCCTCTCCCATGCCATCTTGCCAAACACGTTGATGACGGTGAGCAAGTACACGACACCATCGTTGTATTTTCCGAGACTTCGCATATCGTTGAGATCGGCTTGCCAGACATCGTCAATGTTTGACACCACGTACTTGTTGCGTGGAAACTTTTTTATCACA
Organism: Timema bartmani; assembly: GCA_902151455.1. Lineage (NCBI taxonomy): Eukaryota > Metazoa > Arthropoda > Insecta > Phasmatodea > Timematidae > Timema > Timema bartmani. The sequence continues at coordinate 154,474 of CABFWB010001251.1, forward strand.
GGTTTATGTAGGGTATAAGTGTCCTACGCAGGAAGCCATTTTCGTACTTTGTCGGGATCTTTCTTGGACGCCTTTATGAGCGACGCTGCTCCTGCAAACCCCGTAGGATGAGAAAGGTCGTAGTAGATGTCGGCTAAACGGACCATTAAGCTTGGAACGGTAGCCACCTGTTTTCGTCCACCCTTTTCAGTTTCTTCTTCTTAGGGCGTTGCGACGGTATAAGTGGTTGTGGTACAGGCGTTGAATCTCTAATGGGCGCCAAACGTTTCGAATTTACAATAAATTCTTTCGGGACGTTTATTTTTTGAAGCACCGTGAGAAACTCTCGTCACCCCGACGGCTCGCTGTGTCTTCTTGTTCTGACCAGATCGTCAACTAAATCCACAATATTGGATCCACGGAGAGGCGTTTCGTGAATACTCACTACTCCGTTTTCGTCCCAACTGATACCGCCCCTGGAATTAATATGTTCTAGTAAAAGCTCGGCTTTTTTACGTGCCTGTACTGGTACAGTATTGAGTACAAGCAGAGATGGGAAGTACAGACACTTCAGGGGTGGTCGTGGTGGTGGTATTTTCAGGTGGTGGAGGGTATTGACTAAAGTGCAGATAGCGCTATAGCACTTATTGGTATAAAGTCGATTTAGACTTGTCGTCAAGTTTTGAAGCGAGGATTTTTTCCATTTCTTTGTCCAGCTTGGAGACCACTAGATTTTTGGCCGATGCTACTTGGTGGTGTTGCTCGTAACGGTGTAATGTTTCCGGGGACACCAATATAATCTTTTTCATGTGTTCCAGTATCTATTTGTTGAATAAGGAACCGAGGACACCGCTAATTAATGGGGCTAAAAGTAAGGGCAGGAACACTCCTCCTTTCTGAACAAGTAATCGTCTCTTCTCTTCCAGCACTCACTCTCCTCGTTTGACCAGCTTGCGCAACACCTGCTTGTGAACACGTAACTTTGTCTTCTGCACATTTTTCAACGGCACCCGCTCTTTTAAGGTGTTTGTAGGCACACTCACAAACAGAGTCAATCAGTTTCTTGTCGGCCGTTTTCAACAACGCGATACGTTGCTGTGTGTTCATGCGATGCAGCGCACGCAACATAGGGGTTTGCTTCAGCACTTTGGAACTCATAGTTATGAAATTATCTGTAATCGGGAAGTGTCGGTGTTTTTATAGCTTTTGCGTGGTAGGTACACGCAGCACCAGACATTTGTGTGGGTTCTATACCTGAACCATTCGGGTGTACCTTGCTTGAAATCTAACAATATATACCCGTGTGGAGTACTTGTAGCATCAGCGTAAGCCTCTTGTAAAACACGGGGGTTTTCAGCACAGACTTGACGTGCAAAGTGCTGAATCTGAGCTTTATTCCTGGAATTTTTGATAAGCACGATATAATGTGCGTTTAAGGAAATGTCTTTTTGGCCCTTGCCCTGGTGGAATATATTTTGAGTAAGGTACATGATGCTAATATTTTGATGGTGGCTTCACTTGGTGAAAAGATCGACGACCACTTCATTGGCTTCACGAATCAGGTCGTCCAGGATAATCAGCTTTGGAGAGTCATTACAGGTATCATCCATTTCCAGCAAACCCTTACAGAATATGACGCGGGGACTTGACCCGTCTTGTTCGAATCCCGGTTGCCATAAAGCACAATACCAGGTGATTTTATCAAATTTAACGTCACACATTGTGTCCAAGTGACGGATAAAGTCGGCTACAAAATGTGACTTTCCACAGCCTGAAGGTCCGCTGATGATGGCCGAAAATGGATGTTTCAACTTGTCCATAATGTTTGAGACTGAGCTTATAAGCTAAATGAACTTGTATTTATAGGATAGGAGGGAGGGGGTGTAGAAGTTAAAACACAAACATAACAATTTTTATAATATTTATTTACAAATATACATCTCACATCGTGAAAAGTATACATTGAAAATTTATTTACAAATATATCTCATACCACGAAAAGTATACTTGTAATATTTTTTACAAATATATCTCATACCATGAAAAGTACATTTGGAATATTTGTTTACACAAATCAAAGTTTTTACAAATGTATCTCATACCACGAAAAGTATACTTGGAATATTTATTTACAAAAAATGATGGTTATAGAATATATATTATGGAAGCAATAATCAATTTCTTGAGCTCATTGCGGGAATATGGCCTCGGTACTAATTTACAAAGTCCAGTTTAAAGAGTATTTGAATATATATACAGATGGTTTCAATTTAAAATATGTACAAGGATATAAACAAATTTGACTCGAATTAAAATATATACAAAAAAATTTGACTAGAATTAAAATATACACAACCAACTAATTCTATTTGACTAGAAATAATCAGGTAGGTGAAGGATTGTACTAGCGGATAAAAAATAAAAAAAAGTATACCGGATGCATAAAATAAATCAATAAAAAAATTATGCGTATATTCATGCAGAAAAAAATATGAAAAAAGCTCAAATCTTTGAAAAATATTATGTCAGTGGAACTGTCTAGAGCGAAAGAAAAAAAAAGAGGATTATTCAGCCCGTCTAAATGATCACCTTTTAGTCGTGGCGAGTGCGTTTACAAGGACTCTGATACCCAAACGGCAACATATTATAATCATCGGCTATCCGCCGTTGTGTGTACACTGGCTGGTAGACTTTATTCTGCGAAACGGTACATACAGTCGCAAGACCTTACAGTTTTGTGCGGTATCTGTATGTATCTTTCCGCGACCTGTTCGGTGACCATCGCTTTCAAAACGTCAAAATTAACGTCGTTCCAGTTGCCGTAGTTTATGGTGAACCCGCGAACCTTGCATACCGTTTTTGTTTTGGCGGGATCGCCACCAACACAAACTCAGTACGCGTAATTCTTGGGACTGCCAGATACAAAGGCGCTAATATAGCTTCCCGGACCGTAATCTTGAAGTTCGTTGGCGAGGTCACCTAAAAGTCACCGATCGGTGGACTCCAATCACCGGGGCGTTCTGTGAATAGAACGCTATCTGTATCGTGATACAAAACGCGGTCCCCCAATTTTTAAAGGATAAGTGCAACCTAGTCATAGCAGTCGTGTAGCAAGCCACCACCACACTCGTGCTAGGGTTGGGCGCAACGCATCACGTGCATCCTTGTAATTAAGGATCATAGCCTCATCATTCACATCAAAGACGCTGTCCACGGTGATGTACGGATCCGTCAGGTACTTGTGGATGCCCTGATAGTCGTTAACAACGACTACGTGTGGAAAATAGGTTCTTTGCCCAAACTTTTCAAATAGTGAATTTAAAAATATTTTAGCCAGTATGAGGAGACTGGGGTTTTTACAAACAGAGCCGAAATCAAGTTTTACCCCTTCCCTTTACTCATAATTTTGAATGCAAGCTAACTTCTCATCTTGTGAGGTACACCATTCAGGCCATCCGCTGGCTTTTTGTTTGATTTTCAAAAAAGTATCTATGTACCCGTGAAACAAACCGCCAGAACGTGTCTGACGGTCGTAAACAGATGCATTGTACTCCCACACTTCGTGTAAGGCTTCAATGGTGTAGCCTTTCTCGACGGCTTTCCGGATCTTGTCAATCACCCAGACGCTTGTCAACCAGCAATCTTATTTGTTGTTGTGCTGACACGCGCCTTGGTTTGTCTCCTTCCCACATTTCCTGCACAAGATGAACATTAACTTGTCGTGCATCCGTGATGCCAATACGGGCATGAATAAATCCCGTGGAGGTGTCACGGTAGCTTTGGTTATGGCTTCCACTTGATCTATAGACCGACAATTTGGTTCCAAGTGAATTTTGGGGTGGCCGATGGGATATTTTGTGTACTTGCAAACGTACGAATACAACGAACACACATCCAAGTACTTGATCTTCTCTCCACAAGGAAGGTCTGCTTCGGGGAAGATTTTGATACAATTTGTACGCACGCCAAAAAATGTGTCCCTGGAACTGAGGGGCTCCTTGCTGTACACCTCGTGTTGAAGTACAAATTGTTTCAAGTCCTTGTCTGTGCATTTCATTGCTTTAAACGTACACTCCCACATCTCTACAACCGTGTATCCGACATTCTTAAATTTTCGCAAGAAAGCCATGGTCGTTTCATAGCGCGTCTTCGTGGTCTCGTGGTGGCTGTTTTTGATAGGGGTGGTCCTATCGGGTATGCAGGCACCCGTGACAATTAAAGCCCCAGCACTGGAAGACGGTGGTGGTATCTCCAGCTTTAACAACGCCGTCTACACGTCGCCCTAACACATATTCCTCACGGCCGTTACCAGAATGAAGAATAGAGACACCACGTTGGTGGGCCTCCCAGCAGAGCTATTGTACGGCGACGTACGACTGTTGGTCTGCACACTGGTAGCCACCGTTAGGGATGATACCGATGGTATTTTCCTTAAGGTTACTTCAGCGGTAAACCAACATGGCCGCTCCTACGATCGTACACGCCTCTCTGAAAGGATCCACCTTTGCTTTTTCCATTAGCATATCTCTAAACTTTAGGCAGGCCTTCCGTAGGATCTCTACATCTTTCACGCAATACAGTTCCAACTCGCGGTTAAAATCAAAGACATAATTTTCTTTGACTAACGCGTCACACCACTTCTCAAAGTGCTCCTTTCCCTCAACTGACATCTAACCTATGCCGTAGTCCACCTTTGGCGGCAAAGGACCCCTATAGCCCACGTTTTATTTTTTATTGAAAAAATGGGGGAAATGTCCCTTGGCCAAAGACTCGTCCAAGCCGAATGTCTTGGGCATCTTGGACAACAACATCGGGAGAGAGTTCAGCGAGTCAATAAAGTGGAGCGGGCCGTAACGCATGGACATGATTTTCCCACCGTTCATTATGAGTTCTGGGGATTCCATTTTTTTACCTCTATCATGTATTTTAAAATAAAATTTCCATCATAGCCCTTTGAATTATGGCCTAGATGGGTGTTATCCTTAAATTTTGTTGCTTTCATTTGCTCTATAAATCCGAAAAATTGGGCCATTGTGGTATCACCCTTGAATATGTGAGTCCTATCGCCCCCACATTCGGTGCAATAATGGTCATCTACATCGATATGAAGGCAGACCTTGCAACACGTCTGCACAACACAGAGGTTAGGTTCGTGCAAGTACATGTTGATCGCACCTTGAAGAAGCGTTTCTTGTCTGCATTTAAAATCGTTAAATACAAACATGAAATTGCTCTTTTCCAGTGACGGCTTGGATGGGGCTTGCTTCATATAGCAGAAATAACCAACAGGATGATGGGTCTCGCATACTCTACAAAAAGTCTCATAATACCTATATGAGTAATTTGATCTTTCCAAACTTAAAAATTGTCCGCATACCTCGCAAATCTTTTTAACATCACAGACCGACATGTGACCTCTGCAAAAACCAGGACATTTATGGTTATCAAAACATGACTGGTTTGTGAATCAACACCCAAAGTCTTTACAGGTCACAGTTCGACCTCCAATGCAGACCGCTTTAACGTAGCACTTTTTGCACGCGGATTCACATTTTTGCTCGTTCTTATGATCAAATGGAACATGGCACTCGCGGCAAAAGTACGAGCACTGAAATGCGGCTTTCAAGGATGCTATGACGTCAAAATTGTTTTGCTTATCGTCGTGAAAATACAAATCAAGGTAACCCTTAAAGGAATGTTCGGGAGGAGTAGGCCACTCATATATTACATGCTTCCCCCGACGTTCCCTGAACACCGTGATTTTGTATTCGGAGAGGTATGTTTGAAATTGTTTCAGTTCGGTAATTCCACCACCTTTCAAAAGATTCACACGGGCATCACGACATAAATCTTTTGCTTTGTATTTTTGAATAGGACGACTCTTTTTGATTTGTTTAAAGGTGTTCACGTCCATGCATCCTGATTCTTTTTTAACGTCACACACTGCCTTGCACGGGCAAGACAAAGTGTGTCGCCACCATTTTGAATCGTAATGATTCCTTGGTTATTACGGCTATATGTGCTTGCGGGAGTGAGTTTATCACATTTATGATTACCTCTGGCGCGCGGCTCTTTAAAGTGGTGTAACTTGATATACAAGGGAGACGAAGTGAGGAACGAAGCATTGCTTTGTAACACTGGTTCTACATTAGAGAGCACAGCCTGGGCGTCAAGCTGATCTGGCTGCATAAATGAGACAAATACAGGTCTTGACGCGGAGTCTATGTTGACTAATAGGAGACCTACGTGATCCTCGGCGCTAACTTCATGATCCTGAAGACGCCCTAGCAGAGCATTGATTTGCTCCTCGAGCCAGGTTTGAGCGTAATGATCGCTCTCTGGCGTCCCTAATTGTATGATAAATTCACACCTGACATAAAAAAAAACCGCTTTAATTGCTTAATTCTCTCATCGACGATTCGAAGAGGGAGGCCTTGGGACAAAGCTCCACCAACCGGGCCACTAATTGGCGAAGATGGTCCCGCTGTCGCCACCACCACGGGTTGCAGGAGGACCGCGGACCCCATCTGCCTCGCCGCAGCCTGGGCTCAAACACCGTCTCCCTATCTTGGTGGTGGTGCTCCTACGGTTGGGTGAAGGGACCTAACAGTCGGCGGCAGAGGAATTATGGTGCCACCATTTTCACCCTTCATTTGCACTATAGCACACGAGCATATGTCAAAGTATACACTTTAAATACAATTGTTCCCATCTCACGGGTCTTTTTTTCTCTTTATAATGATACCACAAAAAATATATTAGTTTTCAATTTTAAACTACTTTTGGTATTTATATAATATGTTGTTTTAATTGTTCCTAAACACAACAAACCAACATTTGCAAAGTGTGTGTAGTAAATATACTTGAACCCTAGAACATGCACAAAATACAGTCCAGGACAGTTAATTTATCACTATGAAAGGTTAAACCCACATTTTCACCCATGCCAGGGAATTTAACCCGGGACCACTGGCTCAGCAAACCAATATATAGGGTTTTTCTCTTTTTAATAATCGGCTAAAGCAACAATATAATTTCCCCGGTTAATTATTATGTCTGTATATATTTGAATACCTTTAAAAAATATCTGTATACAAACACTAAATCTATATACGCTTAAACCCTAGAACATGCACAAAATACAGTCCAGGGCAGTTAATTTATCACTATGAAAGGTTAATCCCATATTTTCACCCAAGCCAGGGATTGAAACCCGGGACCCCTGGCTCAGCAAACAAATATATAGGGTTTTCTCTCTTTTTAATAATCGGCTAAAGCAACCATATAATTTCCCCGGTTAGTTATTATGCCGGTATATATTTGAATACTTTTAAAAATATCTGTATACAAACCCTAAATCTACATCACAGCAGAGTGAGCGCAACAATTTTTAGGCTCTAAATTGCATGCAAACGCTATCTGTTACTTAGATAAGTAAACAAGCTTACCACATAGCGCTAATGATTGAAGAAATCTAATTTTAAATAAAGTATTGGGGAAAACATGTTTTAACACAAGTTGGTAAAAATTAGAAGAAAGTAATTTTTAATGGTCAGAATTAAGTTTTATATTGGTAGAACTAGTTTTAGAATTAAATAAAGCAATTTTTTTCATTGAATTTAATTTAATTTAATTTAAATTCGTTACTGTTTTCCAGCCTAAAGCTCGGTTCACTTTTATGCGCATAACTTAAAGACTGTTAATTTATCAGACCGGCATTTTTAGCCGTGTCGGGAATCGAACCCGGGAGACCGATAGTTTAGTATACAGACATGTGCTAAGGCTACGGTTGAATTTGATCCAACACATTGCAAACACAGCTAAAGCGACAGTTATAATTTTCTCTCTCTTTTCTTGTTTGTACCATGAATATAAGAGCTAATATTCTCAAAACGGTCAGCTGACAAAATGTTCGAAACAACGGTGATTTGGGGGAAGAGAGGACGTGGATAACTCTTGCGTAATAAGCTGTCTATTTCCATCCAAGTGGCTATATAGTATTGTTACTTGTAGACGGTACATTTTTATACACATTTAAAACATGTTCTATGGTAATTAAAGAGCCGCAAACTTACATATAAGTCGATCAACTGCGTCCAGTCCGTTTCAAACATCAAGCAGGTTGTTGCTCGCATCTCCAGAGACTAATATGGGGGCCGGCGGTCTTGAAAATGTGGCAGGTGGCAATGCGTTGACCACCTCAATAAGATGGCCCGGTACAGAATGCACCTCCAAATCAGTGCTTTCTGGAGGTGGGGCCCACACGCAAACTGGAACGGGCGCTGGGTGGTGTGGATGCTCCCATTCACTGGTCGCTGGAAATGGAGGTGTTTGTAAATCGTCGTCGAGCTGCCTTGATCCTTCCGGGCCACTCGCGAATCACGCTCAAATCTATAGCAGGACGTTAATTACCCATGGACCAGTCGCCATACGCCAGGCAAATTCCGTACCGACGCTGCAGGTGGAGGGTGTGTGTCTTCTTCTTGACGGTCTGTCAAAGGAACAAATACCGCTATACACCAAATACGTAATAAGCAAAATAGTGACCATCAAAATATACAAAACGCTTTTAAAACATACCTTAATTTATCCAATTTTCCAGCATGTCAAAACTCATTATGATGTGTACTAGCCGCAATTATTAATCACAATGACCAAATGTAATGATTTCAAGGTCTATTTATAGGCGCTTCAACGGGGGTGTGCCACATATAAAGGTGACGACTCCTTATTGGTCGATAATATTGTTTCCGCATCGGTGATTGCCCGATCCACGTAAATAGACATCTATATACCGTTATCTCTCATTCGAGATCATTCTTCCGCCGAGGATGGATGCCTTCTCCATTGCTGACCAGGAGGGGATCCGAGGACCATTGGTCGTGTTTATTTTTTCCAGAAGCACAAATGTGGGTACACATTTCGCCCTCTTACGGGAGAATGTAGGGGGTTCGAGTCCCTGCAAGGTCGACAAACGCTAATACAAACCCTATATTGTTATTCCAAAAGTCCCGGGTTCGAGTCCCGTCAATGATATCTAGCAGGAGTAAGCATAAATAATAGCTTTGACTGTTTTCACATTTAAACCCTGCGCAATTGACGGCACATCCCTAATTTTATTATTCTATCTCGTTCAGGCAAAGATATCCAGACGGTGTTGGAGGGTTCAATAGTCAATTACGCGCAAATGTGGGTACACATCTCGCTCTGTGAAGTAAGGGTTCAAGTCCCTTAGAGGGCAACACACGCTAATTACTTCACATTTCAAACCATGGCAAATGCTGTTACACATTTTGATCGATCAAAATCAACTCTTATCTCACGCTTGCCTGAATAGCTTATTTCGAATCCCTGTCGTGCGTGTGTACTGAGGCCGGTTTCCTCCCTCATCGTCCACGGCTTGTGCTCCTGACGGGTAGTAAGACGCAGTTCTAAATACCGATAAGCTCAACTTTGTGGCTATTAGCAGGGAGGTAGGGGGATTGAATCCAGGTCGACCGTGTCGCTCGGCCTTCACACAAATGCAGGTATATTTTATATCTTCCTCAGCCCTGATAATACTTCTGAATTTATGTAGTTATATATTATTTCGTCAAAATATAGTGGCGAACATTAAATTCAAGTTACTCAATTCAATATTACCTATGAATTAATGTAAGATTTATATATTATTTCGTCAAAATATAGTTGGGAGCATTAAATTCAATATTACTTATGAATTAATGTAAGAGTTATATATTATTCCGACAAAATATAGATGAGAACATTAATTGATATTATCTATTGTTATAAGTGGCAATTCATTTTATAATAATTTTTGTATACTTGCATCGATGGTCGCATGGTCAAAAGCGTCACAGGTGACAGGGGTGATCGACTTTTGAAGCAAATGTGGGTACACATTCTACCTGGTCGATCGACAAAATGGTGGGGGTGCAGGAAGTACGGCTGTTCTAACAGACATTATCGGTGCTAAAGATATCGAGGTTCGAATCCCGGTATGCACGCCGTCTAAATGTCAGGCTCATCTAATTCTGGAAGGGGAAATCGAATCCTTGGTCCCAAAGTGGGCATTAGAAAGCATATCTGCCTTCAGGAGGCCACGATTGATGCGCTGAGCGTCCTCGGGGTTCATGAAACTTTAACAGGTTGTTGGCACTCTCTTTAAACATTTAAAACAAATTAGGGTTGTTGTAAAATTAAAATTTCCACTATCTGACGACCCCCACTGAGCTCGTGAGGAGGGGTATGACAAAGTGAGGGATGGGGAGGGGTAAAGTGAAAGGCACATTAGCAGAGTGAGGGAACGGTGTAGCTTAGTTCATTCTGTGCCGTGGCGATGTAAGGAGAGGTTCGTGGTGTGTGTTCCGGGAAGTGAAAGGTCGTTAAACAGCTGCTAGCTGGTCTCATTCTACGCTACGCTGCCGTCCGGAGATGTTCGTGCTCCCGCGCACGACACCGTGGACTTCACGCCAATAAATAAAAAAATAAACTCCAATGCCTGTCCCAATCCTACCCAGGCATAAAAACAAGTTTGGACAAGAACCAACATGTTTGGAACACTGGAAAGGAATCACGGGGGAAGGGGGTCAGAGGGAGAGGAGGGGTTCAGGGGAAGGGGATGGGTTCAGGGGGGAGGGAGAGGGAAAGCCAACAGCCAATCAGAGAGCGACAACAACATTACGTAACAACCAATCAGAGACCGCCAACAACATTACGTAATCATCACAATACACACACTCTCCACGTCGGGGTCAAAGGTCAAACTGGAACCATAGGGCGTGATAGGTAGTTATGTCTCTGGTGAGTAGAGCCTAAGACACTGCTATGTCTCTGGTGGTTATTGCCTAAGACTCTGCTATGTCTCTGGTGGTTATAGCCTAATACACTGCTATGTCTCCGATTGTATGTATATTATGTTATGGGAAATAGTCTTGCCTTGTTAACACAAGAATCATAAAATGAGCTACAATAAAGCAATAACAGCGATTACAGTTTTTTCTCACACTCACGTATTGACTACAACGCTTGGTGGTTGAATGTGTCACATCGAGTCTGCTGTAGACCAGATATGTTAATAAGTACCTCAATGATATAAACAAAACTTTACTACTAGGCCTACATCCCCGTTCCCTTGGATTAAACGATATGAAAACTTACCGCCTTAAAGTGTAAACGAAGTGTACCTTTATTTCTTATTTTTTATATTTAAATCGTCTTACTATCTTCTTTGGTAGGTCGTTCAAGCCGCTAATTTGTATTTCACGCTTTTTATATACTTAGGTAGGAAGGAAATGGAGATTAGGAACGGGGTGATGGCCCTAGAAGCTAAAACACAATGATACCGGGTGGATCTCAGAGCTTGCCTTCTCAGTGAGTCCATCCTGGAAGTACTTGTGGCTGTGGGGAACATGAGAGCAGTCTTGCGGCAAAACTACGCAGCATCTGGTCTTCTCCCCAACACGCCACAAGATGTCACTAACAGCTGTCCACAAGGCCTCCTGCTGTCTGTCTCCACAAGGCTTCAACATCCTGCAACGAGCACTTATGGTCACTTGCTAAACAGGACAGAGATGGTATCTCCTCAACATCCTGCAACAAGCACTTAGGGTCACTTGCTGAACAGGACAGAGATTGTATCTCCTCAACATCCTGCAACAAGCACTTAAGGTCACTTGCTGAACAGGACAGAGATTGTATCTCCTCAACATCCTGCAACAAGCACTTAGGGTCACTTGCTGAACAGGACAGAGATTGTATCTCCTCAATATCCTGCAACGAGCACTTAGGGTCACTTGCTAAACAGGACAGAGATGGTATCTCCTCAACATCCTGCAACAAGCACTTAGGCTCACTTGCTGAACAGGACAGAGATTGTATCTCCTCAACATCCTGCAACAAGCACTTAAGGTCACTTGCTGAACAGGACAGAGATTGTATCTCCTCAACATCCTGCAACAAGTACTTAAGCTCACTTGCTGAACAGGACAGAGATTGTATCTCCTCAACATCCTGCAACAAGCATTTAGGGTCACTTGCTGAACAGGACAGAGATTGTATCTCCTCAACATCCTGCAACAAGCACTTAGGGTCACTTGCTGAACAGGACAGAGATTGTATCTCCTCAACATCCTGCAACAAGCACTTAAGGTCACTTGCTGAACGGGACAGAGATTGTATATCCTCAACATCCTGCAACAAGTACTTAGGGTCACTTGCTGAACAGGACAGAGATTGTATCTCCAAGTCCGTACACTTGGTTTATTCAAGCCTTAGGCAAACTACGGCCCGTGGACCACATGCGGCCCCAGACGTTAATTTGTGCAGCCCGCACACAAAATTTAAACTTTCGTAATTTTACTAACAAAAATGACAAATTATATATATAACCAATTCTTGATTTTTTTAACACGTGAAAAAATGAGTAAGTTCGTTTATAATGTTACATGTGTACTTGTGTTTACGGTAGTTATGTAACTAATAAATATATTTTTGTGTAAAAATACAGTTCATTATTCATTAAATTTAGATTTTGGTCACATGCGGCCCACTATATACCTTACAGTTGTCCATGTGGCCCCTGGGGGGAAAAGTTTGCCCACCTCTAGTCTACTCTGTAAGGTAGCAGGCTTACTTTGCATTATTCCACCATAAGATAGGACCATAATGTAATATGTCAAGGCAAGACCGATACCTTTCAGGGCAAACGAAGTTTGTATACGTCGTTCGGCATAAGTTCAAGGAATGTCCCTACAAAATTTCGTTAAAATTGGTCCATGAATTTGGCAGTAATCACGGAGTAGACAGACAGACGAGTTGCGAAACTGTCTTTAACCTTCAAAAACGGGTCAATTAGTAAACTTAGGGTAACCGTAAATACTGGGAGTTTACACAAGAATTATAGGTCAATCAGTAAACCTAGGGTAACCGGAAATATTGGGAGTTTACACAAGAAATAACAGGTCAATTAGTAAACTAAGGGTAACCGTAAATATTGGGAGCTTACACAAGAATTATAGGTCAATCAGTAAACCTAGGGTAGCCGGAAATATTGGGAGTTTACACAAGAAATAACAGGTCAATCAGTAAACCTAGGGTAACCGAAAAATTGGGAGTTTACATAAGAAATAACAGACTTTTTTTAGAATCGCGTCTTACTACCCATTTGGGTTATACGCTTATGTACTAATTACGCTAATGGTTAGGGATTAGGATTAGAGGAAATGTACCCGAATTTGCGTGAAAGGAAAGGGGAAATCTATTTTATAAAAAACCACCCTCAGTACACCCGACTGAAATTTGAACCCCGATCTCCCCATCATTTGCAGTCCAGTCTACTGTGAGAGTGACGCCTTGGACTATGCGACCATCAAAGCGGGTCACATGCTGTTAATCACTAGATGATTTTCTACATTCACAGAAGTGAAATGGGTTCTGTTGAGAGAAGGATTGTATAATGTGAAAAGCTGAGTTCTACTTCACACGATGTCAAGGGACAACATTTAGCATTTGCTGTTTCCGAAAAAAATTGAAATTATCTTTTGCAACGGCATGTTGTTACTTTTCAAGATGTCTGCCACTATTCCCATTGTCCTCCACACGATTTACGCTCATTGGAAACTATTCAACAAGTCATCATCATCTCACCAACGGTTTCCAACTTGTGACCACATCAGTTTAGTAAAATGCCTCCATCTCCCTTTTTCCTTCCACCATTCTTCCTCCTTTAATTCGTCTATTATTCTCCTCTTCCTTGCACGCTTTTTTATCTGCTCCTCCCATCTCTACTATCTCATGTACTCCCTGTACTCCTACTCTTTCCCGGATAGCTTCATTCCTAATCTTGTTTCTCCTCGTGATAGCTAACATGTTCCTCACAAAATTCATTCCCATAGGTTCCACTTTCCTTTCTTACATTTAATAACAATAATTATTGTCCAGTGGCATATTCTGAGAAAAATTAATAGGTATGCTGTACTCTAAAAGTTGCAAGGGAGATATGGGGGCCGAGGACCCTCAACCACCGTTGTCCAAGAACGTCAAGCGATTATCCCAAGGGAAATATTTGAAGATGTGTGCCTATAGAAAAGTGGTTCTGCTTCTCAGATAATCTGGACGCGCCGGGAATCAAACCCGGGACCTCTAGGTCCGTAGCCAGAACCTCTGACCACTAGACCACAAAGGCGGTCCTTAAACTGTAATGATATCTACATGGTTAGAAATATAAGTAAATATTAATGTCGGGACTAAGAGTGGTATGGGCACATTCGTAAACTCTGACTAACATAGGGGAGATTATCTCGGACTATTAATACTCTTATCGCTACGTCATTGGTTTATTGCTAAGAAATTTACACAGATCTTTTGTTGTAAGCAGTGGTGCACCCATGGGGGAGAGGTGTAAATAGGGTATTTGACTCCCCCCCGCCTCTTTCCCCAACACCACAAATAATGTTGATAGAAATTTAAATAATATTAAGTATAACTAAAATATTTAGCATAGAAGATGTGTTGAATGTATAGGCTACATTTGAATACCAGGCTTCTGAATTAAGCCTAATATTCAAAAGGTTTACCGCTACACACAAAATTAACAATTGAAAAAACATAAATAATAGCTTCGATACCATTTGCATCATTTAAATCTCTTAATTATTATAAAACTACTCTGAATAATTTATAAAAGCATTTAATATTCATAAATATTCTCGGCCTTCAGAGCTTAGGGGGCTGTGCAACCCCAAACCTGCTCTCTCCATCGAAATTTCATTCTTGCTACAGCCTTGATTGAATGCCTCTCCCAAAGTAAATGGCTGGGTGCGCCACTGATTAAGTAAATTACATGAAAATATATTTTATTTTACCTTTTCCTTCTCAATCATCTTGAAATGGTGAAATCACACTCCTGACTTTTGGGATTCTTTGATGTATAGTTATATAAAATCACAATGACTAATAAGTCGTTAATGTAAAACAAAAACTAAAAGAACACTCTTAAAACTCCACGATTCCTTTCTACTAAAGAAAAACAAGAATTACCATCAACTACAGTTAAAGTAGCC
>CABFWB010001252.1:7653-21751 GCA_902151455.1 Timema bartmani
TTTGACTTTCACTTTTGTGTGAACTGATACACTTGTATTTAAAATATGCACACTTATGTCATTTTTGTTACCACACTATTTTATTTGCCAATATTTACTATCTTTGACTTGCACATTTGTTTGAACTGATTCAACGACACCAACTATTTACGATACCAGCTATTTACTAAACTATTTTTATTTTTGTACTGTAGGCTACAATGATTTTTTGACGTTACACATAGGTGTAAAATAAATTATGCCAATTGAAGTCATTCTGCATTCTTCTGTTTGTGTTTGACACAATCTTCCAGTTTCCTTTCTTATTAATTTAATATTAATTATTTATAATTATAATCTCTCACAAGAAAATAATTGCAAACGAAGGTTAAAATACCCTTCGTATTAATACATACATAAATTTTATCATAAATCCTTTGTATAGGCCCTAAAAAGATTGACGAAAGACATTTTTACCTATTTTGCTACAAAATGCTAAATTATGCCACAAAACGCTAAACTTCCAATTATTAATGCTAAAAAAATTGACAATTAATGCTATTTTACCCTATCTCTAAGTATAGCTGAAAAAATGTACAGAATGTAAAATATCTTGGTGTTATTGAGGAGAGAGGTGGAAGTAGAGAGGATTTAATGAGAAGAGGACAGAAAGGGGAGTTGTTCTATAGGTGTGTAAGAAACCTGCTATAGAGAAGAGAAGTGCTGTACAGGGTGTACTTTGTACCCATTGTTACACACGCAGCATAAACATGGACAATGAATGTAAGAGAGACTAGGAAAGTGGAGGTCATGGGAATGAAGTTTTTAAGGAGCATGTTAGCTGTCACCAGGAGAAACAAGACTAGGAATGAAGTTATCAAGGAAAGAGTGAGTACATGAGATAGTATATATGCACGCCTGAATTTTGTACAAGTAAAGTCTTAAAGTTTTTCAATCATGCAGGCCCCTTAATATCATAATAACCCACACACATGCATGCATGCATGCATCCACGCAATCACACACTTTTAAGGAAAAATAAGAAAAATAAACATTCCTCTTCTACAGGTCGGCAAATAATCGTTAAGGCTGAGGAACACGATTTACACTGCTGCCAATTTATCAATAAGTTTTGGAGGACTCTCAAAGAAAATTTGTCATTACTGTCCTATCTGTTCACATAGGTTTTGTTCTATTGATACTTTCCGGAGAAAGTGTGCATCGTGTAACACAAAGTCCTAAAAGTGGAAACGGAATAAAAGAAATGACGAATTACCGGTCACATAGATAGGAATATGAACAAAGGAAAAATGGCGCCAAATGGCTGTATCAAATTAAACATTGAAAAGAAGATAAAAGGGTTTGGCCTACACACTTACCAGAATTACCTTGTGAACTTTAAGGTCTACAATTTTCTGGTGTGTAGGCCTTGCCATTCTATCCTCTTTTCAATGTTTGATTTAATAGATAGGAATATATAAAAGTAAACACATAAACACACATGGAAATAAATGGAAAAATTAATGGAAAGAAATATGATATAACTTTCTAAATAAAACCATCATGCATGTGCAATGTTCAAAAGGCAAAGCCAAAGATCAATTCTTTTAACTGTCACTTCTTCATATTACCCAGATGCAACCAATTAGAGAAAAGTTTGTTGAAAAGAAAATCAAATCCGCCACACAATTTTATGCTCTAAAATCAACGACTTTATTATACTTGTGGAAAACGTTTCATCAAATCTTTAAAAATCAACAAACTTTCCAACTTTGGATTAAATTCGTCAAATATTTAATTTGTTTCAGTATGTTATCTAAGATATAAAATGAAATTGACGAAAATTGTAATGATAAGGTATTGTTCTTTGAATTTTTGAAGCGTCGCACACCCTTTTCAAGCCAGTTAGCTTTAGTTTGTTTCAATCAATCTTTTGAGCTTTCATTCATTTGCACAAAAAACTTGATAAATACCATTAAAAACTTGTGTTTGTGAAAACTGCCAAAGATTAGTTCTTAATTTACTTAAAAAAATGTCAAATGTTATGTACAAGTAATGAGAATAGAAAAGAATCCCAAGAAGAATGATGAAGTTGAAGTTTGGAGATAAAAGACCACTAAGGGAGACCAAGAAAGATATGGGAAGAGCATATAACAGCAAGTGCGTGAGAGAAAGAGGAGAAGAATGGACAAGAGTATGGGAAGAAAATTTGTGGAAGGAAAAAGGGAGATGGAGATTTTTAAAAGGACCCAACCATAGGCAGGAAATGATGATGAGTGCAACCTGTTTGTTATGAACATTTAAAATGTTACAGATCTAAGTTAGTATTCCAACCCTCACCAAACGTATGATGCAATTTGCCACTATAAGGTTTTAGTGACAATGTCATCATCGTAAATTCATCATGAGCCCCAACCACAGCCCAATTTCCTGGGCACACAAGTTCAATGTGAGGAAATTCAAGCGGCAAGAATCGAATAACTTTCTTTTAGATTGTTTTTATAACTTAGATTTTAACATCCCCATCAATTTCTCCAACTTGAGCGCTTTCTGCAGGTCTCCGCTAATCTTTAGTTTACCAGTCATGAACGCGCCGGCCGGCTTCAGTTTACCTGCACAAAGATAGAGAGCAATTTATAGGCATGGATTTTTAAAAATGTATTAACTACTAGCTTTTACCCGTCACGACTTCACCCACAATAATTGATCAAATCTTTTAATTTTTAACTAAACTGTTTTGGTCATAAATCAAACTTTATTTTTTTCAAATATCTATGCTATTTTCTTAGCTCTAGCTGTAAATAATGTTTCCGTATTATGCTATCTTTACTTTAACATTTTAATTGTAATCATATTCATATTTACTCGTAAAGTTAAAATCACAATATATCTCTTATATACGAAAAGTTTTGACATTAGTATTGTAAAATTAATGTAAAATCAAAGGTTGAGAATAGTTCTATATGTTATTCCAGGACGTACTCTAGCTACGTACCAAGTTTCATTTGAATCCGTTCAGCAGTTTTGGTGTGATTGAGTAACAAACATCCAAACACACAAACTTTCGCATTCATAATATTAGTAAGATTCATTATTGGCCTTACTTTGTACCATCCTAAGGCAGGTATACATTTGTTGCATATCTGCGTATCGTGTCACCGTTGTGTATCACCCAGTGATGTTATACAGTGCAACACTGTCCGATTATTTTTTCTTATCATCACTCCGTACTTATATTAAATAAAACCTAGGCTGTGGAGTTGGAAGCAGTTTTTGGTGGAGTCGGAGTTGGTAAAAATGTACTGACTCAGACTTCTAAATAAAAACTTATAATATCATAACAATATTTGGTAAATATGGAATTTTAATTTTATACTTTTTTTTATTACTCTAGTACCAATATTTGTAATTTGTATTGACAAATTTATTCAAATATAAATTCACAATGTCAAAGAAGCTTCCTATGAAGTTATCTGTATTGGAGCATTTTACTGCAGTAGTATGTAATCTCAACACCTGGTGGTGTGGCTGAAAATTTACAGGGTGTCTACTGAGCTGGAGAAACAAAAATTAGTGACTTTTTGGTGACCTTTTTTGACCACAAAATTCCTTCCATAAATGGTCGAACATTATATAATGCATATCTAGGCATAATGTACTCACACACAACATTACACTTTAACTAGATGGCGAATGTTAACCTTGTCCTGGGTATCACGGTAAAAACAATCGGGCAACTTGTGGCTAGCGCATGTCATCATGGGTAATGGGTGACTTGACATTCGACGCGCTTGCGTTGTTACGATGGGCGGGAAATTAAAACAACAATATTTTTGTGACTTTGTGAATAAAATATTGAAAATTCGTGACTTTTTAGGGACTATCATGACCTTTTTTGTAATTTATAACTTTTCGTGACTCAGTAGACACCCTGATCTATCAGTGATGAAAATATGGGTTTACCCTCTCACATTGATAAAGTTACACTGGGGACAGGATGTTGTGCCTGTCCTAGTCTTAAGTTAGATTATAAGGCATATGAAGCTACGACTGGTCTAGGAAACCGGTAGTGGAAGATATAAGTACCCAGGCCACAGGCTGGAAACAGTAATGGATGTAAAAGTAATATTCGTCAAATATTTTTCAAGAGCATTGCAACAATTGACAAACTTTTTAAACAAAAATTAAAAGTCAAATTGACATTGTTATGTGTGGAAAATTAAACTGTGTAAATTCACTGTACCTCAATATTTTATTTATTTGAGGTATTTGAAGTGTACTTTATGAACTGAGTGATTATATCAACACACAAGAATTTCTATGTGCGAGAGCGAAATGATCTACCAATTTTGACGGAAAAGGTATTCTCACAAACCTTCCAGCATTCTTTTTACATGCCACAATCGACATGAGACCGACAGCTTTACTTGCTCTCCGAAGGAAGCTGTGCCAAGGATCTTTATCACAGGGTTTGAACTCACGAACATCGGATCCTAAGGCAAACACTTTATCCCAAGATCACCGAAGTTGGCGCTGGCCTTCTAGCCCCTGGACAGTACCGCGCTGAGCTTTGCTGTTCCCCCACGGGATAGTCAATGGTATAGTTATTGACAATATTGAATCAAAGAGCTGTGTGTTGATGATCCATGTGAATATAAAGCTGTTATGAGAATAACACCAACCAATTCAATTCACAGACATAACAATGCGTGAAGTTGTAACAGCAAGAATAAAATTGGGAATAACACTAGATTTACTTGCCTCAGCAACTAACTTCAGAATGCTGTCAATATTTTTTCCATGTATCAAAACCAGTCATAGCTGATCTACGTGGAGGGGAAAAGCCAATGACCAGTAAAAACAGGAAAATTCAAACAACTCGCACCATGTACAAACCAGGCACCTGTCACCCTTTAAAGTATAGATAGCAACCTACCTGTGAACATGTCAAACAAGTCCTTCTCGTTCATTGTGAGAGTCGCATCCGGGCCGGATGGAGGTTTGCCCTTGCCCGCCGAGCCCTTGCCGGATTTAAGATCGACAAACCATGTACCTTCTTCATCCCCTGAAACATATGATTAGACACGAAACAAGATAGCTTGGCGGTCGGAGAAACATATTTTCCTAATTGCATTTAACATCATCATAATCATTAACTGTTTCCAGCCTGTGGCCAGGTCAGTTTAATAAAATATCTCCATCTTTCTCTATCATTCCACCATTCTTCTCTCTCTTGAACACTTTCTCTTATCTGCTCCTCCCAGCTCTTTCTTGGCCTTTATTGCAGTCTTTTTCCTGCATAAAGTCTGTTCAGCGTAGGAATTGTTTTCTGAAAGGCCTTTTTCCCTACCAGAAATCTATTATATAGTAGGATGTTGGTAGGAAAAAAGGCCTTTCGGAGAGTAATTCCTACCGTGAATGGAGTATACTTCATCTCCATCTTCATGACATGCTCATACCATCGCAGTCTTGCTTCCTCTACTATCTTATGTACTCTCTGTACCCCAACTCTTCCCCGGATAACTTTATTCCTAATCTTGTTTCTCCCTGTGACAACTAATATGCTCCTCACAAACTTCATTCTCTTTACCTCCACTTTCCTAGTCTCTCTCTCAGCACATGGACAATAAATGTAAGAGATACTAAGAGAATTACATTTTAGAGCAAGGAATTTTATTTTCTTAATCAACTTTGGGTAAATGCATCACTCAACTGACAAAGAAATAAAAAATAAAAAAACTGTGTGTCTTGAACTTTGAAGATCCTTACAGTACCCACCTTTAACAACAAACAGGAACGAAGCGTTGGTTTTGGCGACTAGTTCAGGGTTGAGGTTATTTTGGATTACGTCAAACATCTTGGCTATCTTTGTGCCACCACCAGGCCTCTTAATATTGCTATGGGACGAGGCCACATCGGGGGCGTCCAGGAAGAAATCCATCATGAGGTTGTCAGCATTGGCTGTCAACAAATGAGACACTTCTTGACAGCCACAGAGATGGTTGTGTAGCCAAGGAGGTCTGACCAAATGTAAGAATAGTATATTTGGACCCGGCTAGGGGACCGAGATTTTAATACCAAGTGAATATGTGTAAAATATAGTGCATGAAGAAAAATAGATCATATGTAGGCTAATTAAATAAATAAGATAGAATAATTAAATCGAAGCACAATAAAAAACCTCCAAGATGTGAGCTCACGAGCGAGTTATACCGACCGAGCGGCTGCCGCTGTTAGCGATGATATTACCAACATTTGCGAAGAAAAGGTGTCATGTGGTCAACGCAACAATCCCTTAGCCGCAAATCTAAGTTTTCTAGACCAAAATTGCTATTTTTTTTATTCAAGTATCTTCTAATTTGTCCTCACAAGGCCGAGCTTGACCCCGTTCCGGACCCAATGCTTCACTGGAAAATTCTAGAGGAGTCGAGGATCGAAACTAGGAAACCAGAAACTCTGACCACTCTACCCCCAAAAAAAAGTAAAAGCACCAACACATATTTAGAAGAAGGTACAGGAAAGCTGGATAGAAGCAGTTTAAAGGGATTAGGTGGTAATGTTCGTTCGATTTTCTTCAAGAGACAGCCATTACCTCTTTTTCTAGTGGCAGCAGTGTAAAGTGTGAACTGCGTTCTTAGTTTCATTGTAAAAGCTATATTGTGTTCGTTCCCTTTTAATTATTTTCCATCCACCTTTCCTATACCTTCTTCTAAATATAACAAAATACCTCAATAAGCAAAAAGAGTCTTTCCTTATGGAGATATAACCCATAACTCAATATTTTGATACTTTCATGGCATATTCCTCAGGGCATAGTATTATAAGACTAAACATGAAGTTAGCGCCGGAGTTGCCAACTTACCTTTTTGCATGGCACCATGCCTTACTATTTTAGGTTATACACTTATGTACTAATTATGCTAATGATTTTAGGGATAGGGAAAGTTATATTTAGAGGGAGTGTACCCGCACTTATGCGGAGAACAATTTTGGAAAAAACCACCCTCAGCACACCCGACCAAAATTCAAACCCCAATCTCCCCGTCATCGGCAGTCTAGTCTACTGCGAGAGTGGCGCGTTAGACCATGTGGCCACTGAAACAAGTGTCAACTTAGTTGTGGAAGATGAAAATCATTAGATAAGTATTTTTATAATACACAACTTAAGTTCACATCACTAAAGCTAAACTCCTGTTTAGTCATTTTCTGAGGAAGGTGCCATGAAAGCATAAAAATATTGAAGTGTATTTAAAAATGTGTTAGTGTTTATATTTTTATATGTGCTTCAATTTGCTACAGTTCTATTTTACATATTTAATAGTATATTTTGTCTGAATTTTCCCTCCTCATCTCTACCTCATTAGTGTCCACATTATCCGATTAGTCTGGATGGATAGTAAGTAAGGTTGTGCGAAGTCCACTTTTTAAATTCGGAGCGAGCTCGAATCGAATATATGAAATATTCTCGAAGCCGAATCAAAGTTTGAATATTTTTTTTAGTGTCTTACAGTAAAAAAATATATTATATTGTTATTTATTGAACTTCATGTACTGAAATTACTTAGAAAATGTTTTAATGTACTTATTGTTATTAATATTTCATGTTAATCTAGTAAATCAAGTTATATTACAACTTACAATTCAGTTACTTAGTTTTATATTATATATAAATGGCAATAAGTGACTATACATTGAGTTTTTTAGCTGTCAATATTTTAATTGACGAAGCTTTGAAGCTGGAATTTTTTTCAAAACAAAGTTGAAGATGACATTTGTTTTGAAGTTTTGAAGCTGAGTCGAAGCTTCGCACACCCCTATTAGTAAAACATCGTAAGTATTTTATTAAGTATGGATTTAGTTCAACTCATCACCAAAACCACATTGTCGAGTAATTACCAATTTGGTTACTTTATACCACTGAACTTCTACTCTGATAGCCCCGATTGTCAAGTTATTTACCTGGGTTGACAGCATACTGGCTTAGATCCTGTATTCCTTCATCCCGCAACACGTCTTCATCGACGAGAAACTTTCCTGTTAATGTTCTTGGCTCTTTTATTAGGATGGCATAGGCCGCGTCTGCGATTATTTCAGGCTTCCGAGAAATGTCCCCGGCTTCTGGTCCAGACAACATTTCAATGGCCGCCGTGTGAATTGCTGTGGAAAAAAAAAGGGGATCAAACGAGAGTAGTGTTGTTGTCAAACACAAGTTTTACAAATGTGGTTACAGTATAGTTGGCATGGACATGTAATGATGGAAAAGAATCCCAAGGAGAATGATGGAGATGAAGATATAGGGAAAATACCAAAAGGGAAGAGCAGATAACATCTAGTGTGCTGGTGAGAGGAGGAAGAATGGTGGAAGGATAGAGGAAGATGGAAGTAATTTAATAAACTGACCCGGCCACAGGCTGGAGACAGTTCATGATGATATTTTTTTTGTCACTGCTCAGTTGGTAGCATGTCTGTCTACTGAGCTAAGAGTCTCGGGTTCAATTCCTGGCATAAATGAATAATTTATCACGAGTGAAATGTGGGTTTACCCTTCCACAGTGATGGCAGGGGACTGGATGTTGTGTCTGCCCTAGTCTTAAGATAGATTATAAGACATAATTATGAAGCTATGACAGGTCTAGCAAGCCGGTAGTGGCTTGAATAAAAAAATGACCCAAGCCACAAGCTGGAAACAGTAATGGATGTAAAAAAAATGTACAATATAGTATTTTATTAAAAAAATAAAACGTTGAAATATTTATTTAGCTTGAGAATATTTAATATAATTTAGCATTGGGTCAAATCCACTATTCACAAATCTCGACTCCAAATCTGAATCTTGGAATAATTATGAACATAAAAGGATATAATATAATACTAGAAAATACAATTAGTAATTAAATGTTAACAATATTTCTTATAATCCATTCATTATAACATTCATACATTCAGTTAAGTGTTAAATCGATGGTCTGGTTGTTGAATTTGTCCTTTGATTATAATTGGTTCTGAACCATCAATAAGCAGTATTAGAGCTCTAAAATAAGTTTCATTTGAAAAATTGGATAACTTTTTTTTTTCTTTCAAGGATTCTAGGGCCCATCTCTCATTCAATTTGACTTTGATCAAAAATGTTGATTTTATACACCCCTACATATTTTGAAAATTGGCCAGGGTTGCCACCATTTTCTTACTAACAAATTCCCATTTTTACCGCCAGCTTGAATTGAAGAAAAGAATATGTTTGGGGCTTGTATATGTGTGTATTGTTTTTATTTATTTTTTATTTCATTTTATTTTGAACTATGTTTACTTTGTTGTTTTGGCGCCAAGAAACTTGGTTTGGCATCTGTTGTGTGCCTCCTTTTTTAAAAAGGTTTATCTCTTGCGGTCGTATTTCCGGTCGCGGGCAGCCCAGTTTTGTTTTGGATTCCATCCTGTATTCTTTGTGTGTCGTATAACATAAACATTCTGTGGTTATGTGATACAAAACTATACAGTCCACTTCTTACCAAACAAGTAATAAGATTTCATTTTTTATCAAACTGACTAAGTGTGAAGTGATGTATCTGTTTAAGATTGATGAGGGAATACATCTTGTCTCTTCATAGCTCTTGTTTAAGGGGTAATAAGACATGTTTGAATCAGCATGCTTAGTTATTCGGTTCACTTTTTTATCCATTCAAAGACCTACTATTTTAATCTTTCAGTAAAATGTCCCAAATTAACAAATATTAAAATATATTTACTAGATGTTGTAAAATTCGTTGTGGTTTCTTGGTGTTTTAGAGACACAAAAAAACTCCGCATTTTCCTGGTTCTTCCAGTTTTCTAGAGGTACCTTACAGGGTTAGTGAAGGGTACCTCAAAAAGTGAGAAAGCTATTTATGCTTATTAGAAATAATGAAAACTGTCCACTTAACCGATACAGCAAAGGTGACCAACTTGTAATGTTTATACTTTAAAAGGAGGTTCCCACCTGTTTTTGGCCAGAGGGCGTTGACTGCGATGTTGCTGTCTTTGAACTCTTCGGCCATGCCGAGCACACACATGGACATGCCATACTTGGCCATCGTGTAGGCCACGTGGTTCTTGAACCAAAAGGGGTTCATGTTCAGAGGAGGGCTGAGGTTCAGAATGTGCGCGTGATTGCTTTGTTGAAGGTACGGCAGGCACACTTTAGACCTGCAAAAGTTGTTTTTTAACAATTGGTACACTTACAGTTAGCGCTAAACATCTGGGTTCAATCAACAACGAAAGGAATACATTTAATAGAAAACTTTAGGTCTTAAAAAGTTTGTGTGTATATTCCTTTCAATCAAGACCAATCCTTCCTACAACACCAACAATAATGTGAACTTTCTAATAACAACAGTATATTAGCAAACAACTTCTTACAAACTAACTTAACCTAGGGCAGAAACACTTAGCGCTCAAAGGCTCTACTCTCACAATAGAGTGCTGATGACAGGGAGATTGTGGTCTGATCCTTGTTGGGTGTACTAAGGGTATTTTTTCCTAAATGGTTTCCCATTCTCTCTCCACTTAAGACTAGGCCAAGTACAACATCCAGTCCCCAGCCATTAATTTATCAATGTGAAAGGGGGAAACCCACATTTAACCAATGATACATTTTTCAGCCATGGCGGGAATCAAACCAGAGACCCTTTGCTTGATAGACAAGCACGCTACCGACCGAGCTAAGGTATCAGATTATTAACATATCTAGTGATCGTCTTCATCAGTCAAATGGTCTAAGCTCTAAGGTGTCCCTCTCGCAGTAGACTAACCTATCAATAACGGGAAGATCAGGGTTCAAATCCTGGTTAGGTGTACTAAGGGTAGTTTTCCTAAAGCACTTTCCACTCTCCCTACATGCATACGTGGGTCCACTTCCTCTAAAGTGAACCTCCCTCATTTGTTAAATGTTTATGGTGTTAAAGTACTTATGATAATTAAACTGAAGTGGGAACTTTATGACTTGGAATATCTCGAGTGCATTTGTTCAGAGATAATTTGGTCTGTCACATCCCTGACTAAGTCGATCAATGACCAAAGTACCAGAGCCGGCACTGAACGTACACCAGAAAGGTACCCCTGGTGTTGATGTTGTGCATGAGGTCGTAGCGCTTCATGTCGGTCTGAAGGGTCCCTGTCAACGAGATGGCGCTTGCATTGTTCACCAAGATGTCAATCCCCCCAAACTTGCTGACAGCCTTCTGCACAGCGTCAATGACCTGCTGCTCGTTCCGTATGTCGACTACGCATGGCAGGCACTTCCCCCCCGCCTCCTCCACTGGACAAATCATGTACACTCTGTTAGAATAAAATACAGAGCTAATTTCATAAAAATAAGGGAAGAGTTGAAAAATGTGGGAGGAATCCAATGCATAAACGTGACATCTCCTTCCTAGATATACTCAATAAAAATATAAAAAACACTAGCCTACTCCATTTTGGATTAAGTGTTTTCTTTACTTCTCTTTTCCCCTCTTTTTTTTTAAAATAGAAGGCAATAATTCCTAAATGTAAAAAATTGTTTATCATTAGAAAAGACACTGAAGATAAAAAGGTTGCTGTGTTTGGGTCATGTGATGAGACTGGAGGACAGAAGGCCCAAGAAAGCCTTACAGAACAAAGAGAAGGTTAAAAGACCACGGACGAGATGGATGGTGGACATGCGAGGCTAAAAGAGCAGACTGGAGAAGTGTGGCTGAGGGAGAAGTTTGGAAATATCGACAAGAATGGAAGAGGATGTGTCAGATGACCCGCAGAGGTGGAAACATCGAATGATGATGATGATGATGATGATGATAATGAATCCGAAAACTTCACAGCTTAATGGTTTGAACAGTGGGGAATTAGAAATTAAATTAAATATCTCACGTTTAATTAACATGTTAAAGTGTTATTCTACCCCATGAAATACCAGCCCTGGCCCCTCTTCACAATGAGTGGGTGTGCCAGAGGTTTATTAACCTCTGTGCTTCTTTGACAAATAGCTTCCTTCTATTTGCATGGTGGTCTGTCTATCTTATTGTAAATCTAAAAAGGAAAAGAAACGTGTATGTTGGTATAAGTAAGCCCTGATTTTTATAGGAAGCCCTCTTTTGAACACCAACAATGATTGAAAGTACCTACTAAAATTTGATATTCAAGAAATATGTCTTATTTGATTTATTAATATAAAGTTAATCTAAAAAAGTTACAGACTTTTACCCAGGAGGCATGAATTTTACTTGTTTTAAGGAGGATGGAGCAGGGAGGTGTTTCATAAAATGGCGATCCATAATTTTTCTAGAATTCACTCACGGCTTGATTTTTCTCAAGATAATATTTTTGTACCTAATATAAATTAAACAAGCGAAGTATAACCTGAAAAGGTAGTAAGACACGATGCTAAAAAAAACACAACAAACAAACAAGACTTGTTAACCTGCTTCAGTGGCCGAATGGTCTAAGGCGTCACTCTCGTGTTAACTGGCCTACTGAAGATGGGTGGATTGGGGTTCATATCCAGAGTGAGTTTAAGATTCGGATGGACATCTCAAGCTTTTGCAAATCTCTCTTCCAAGTAGTTCCATGTAATATCACCTCACCAGAGGTGCGCTGCTGTAGCTATGGCAGTCACCACACCGACCTCTCTCACCCCCTCTATTTTACACCCCTTTCAGAGTGTCCTTAAATTCCACAGGCAGCCAGCCCCTCTTCCCTACCCCCCGAACAATCCTTTCAACTTTGTTGCTTGCTACTCAACAAAAGACCAGATATCACCGTTATACTCTCCAAGTCAACGTATAATGTTTCTGAGTTACCTTAGGAATCATTATTTACAGTAAATTGTGACATTTTTATTTAGTCTGTTTATTACTGTAGAAATATATAAAAATATATTTTCTACCTTATATTAAAAAAAAGAGCTAATTATTTAAATACATGGTATAAGGAAGTTAGAATTAAAATAAAGTGCGCCACACTTAGTTTGTACAGAAGATAGAAAAACTAAAATGAAAAGCACACTTTGTTCTAGATAATAGCCTGAAAAAAAATTTGGAAATATTTTTAAAAACATTAGAGAGTTAGATTATTTATCATCGCATCTTACTACCCGTTCGGGTTATACGCTTATATACTAGTTACTCTAATGGATTAGGAATTGGGAGGGTTGAATTTAGAGGAAGTGAATCCGCATTTGCGTGGAGGGAGAGTGGAAAACCATTTAGGAAAAACCACCCCCAGTTCACCCAACCGAGATTCGAACCTCGATCTCCCCGTCCTCGGCGGTCGAGCTCAACACGACTAACGCGTTAGCCAACTACGCCACCGAGGCGGGTATTAATGAGTTAGAAAAAGATGGCTAAAGTTGTCGAAAAATTGCAATTTTTTACATTTTATTTTAATTAAATATAATTTACGTACTGTACGTCTACTTCACTTTACAAATAGGCCTTACTGTTAACTTTTTTTGAACACCATACTAACAAGAACATTGTATTCTATGATCTTAAAACAAAATGTGAATTAAATAAAACTCGCTAAACCATGTTTCCATTTAAAATCATTAATTTATTATTATAATTTGATTATAACCCATCCAAAACCAAGTCTTTTCTTTTTTATTGCTACGTTCAGAACACAGGGTATTAACGGCTTAGTCTGATTGGGTATAGATGAGGAAGGTAGCTAAGAGGAAGTGAACCCGCATTTGCATGGAATAAAGATGGGAAAACCAGAGTGCACGCAGATGAGATTCGAACCTTGACCTCCACATAAATGGCGATCAAACCAACAGCAAGCAACGGCTGTGGGTAGTTAAACTTTATAAACTAATATTTTCTTTGTCTCGACACCTTGGAGGGAAAATATTGTGATCGTCAAAAATTCGAAATCGAGGTTTTGATAAATGTTGACGTTTCATAACCCGAAACCATGTTACCATTTGGCTAAAACTTTGTATCTGGGGTTTACATAAGGACCCCTCCTCCCTCCAGGGTTTTTTGGAATTAGAATTTTCTAACCCTAAATTTAAGGCTAGTTTATTGAAAAGCAAAAAGAAAATAAATCTATTTTCTCGAAATTTGCTCTAATGATTTTGATTAAATTTTATATCTAAACACTGTTTATC
>CABFWB010001252.1:30211-91836 GCA_902151455.1 Timema bartmani
CATAATCGGCTCCTGTATATATAAACATCCTAATGTAGGCGTGGTTCATTCACTAACTTGTTACATACATTTAGGAAAGTGAGATCTATTACAGGGTGTAAATTATTTGTCCTCACCCGGCCACATTATTTTAGATGCAATCACCCCAATGATAGTAAAATTACAAATAAACATAATAGTATTAAAAAAAAATTTTTAAAAATGAGAGACATGAGAACAGGCCTTAAACTAAACTAGAGTGGGTTCTATATGTGTGCGTCAGGTAAAAACCCATGCACTTTACAATGCGTGATAATTTGTAAGAAAGATACAACTGTAGTAGAGTAGGGTGAGGCAGCTCCAGACTGAAAAAGAAATAATGCTGGAGCCACCCCACTAAGTGAAAGTAAGAGTAGGAAAAGACACCTAGGCAAAAATAAGGGTAAAAATTTGCTATAGTATCGTGCAGGATGCATGCTCTGTTACAAAATATCTGATTTTACGCACATCCCCAATAGCATGAGTTATTTATGGGAAATATTAAGGATCTAATTAGATCTACGGGACAGATGTCACTTGGATAAAAAAAAAACACTATTGTGCTGTATGTTTAAAAACGATCCTTTTGATGATCACTGTTGAAACAGCACGAGGAATCAGGAGTTGAACCATTTTAGGCCTGTGAATTTTGCCTAACCAGTCCCCCCAGAACCGGCCTTAGTGCTGTTGTGTTGTTGTTGCGTGTTTGTGTAGGATTTGTTCATACCACTTCATTATTTTCCGTCCTTTTACTATTTTCTCTTCTACTTTTCTCAGCATTATATATTTTTTCCAAGGACTACGGTATTTTTAAAACTTGTCCAAAATATCAAGCTTGATATTTGTGGCTGGATTCATCTCCTCTAGGATTGACACCAATTATATAGAAAGATAGAAATAAGTCATAAGTAACGGGCAAAGTGTAAACTTGATTGACATACTCTCCAATGGGTAAATTCAAAACTAAAAGATATATTTGGTTTTAAAAGTTTGATGCTGTCGTCCTCAGCGTATCTTGCTTGCATTCCAGTTTCCACCAGAGATTGGAATAAACGGTTATGTGGTTATGGATCTACTTAACTAATGTTAATTCTAAGGGTAAACTAACCTACGACTTTACCTATCAATGTCATCTATTGTACAGTTGACGAGCTGACCTAGCGACCACAGACTTGTGGGTATGTCTTCATTTAAAAATTCTAACTCCCCCAATAAATCCAGTAAATGTGTCATTTAACTAAATTTAATTACAGGTCCAACCTAGTACCCTAACATTTATTTTGTTTAGACATTTATTTACTTTTTTTACCTCCACATTAATCCTTATCTTCTCCACTCTATCTTACACCTTTGGTTTTTAAATAACCTTTGAAGTTTTCCCCTAGATTCTTTGATTTAGTAAGGCCTAACAATGACCAACAATCGAAATATACTTCCAAATGTAGAAAGTCATATAGCAAAAATAAAGGGTCCGACATACCACCATGTGGTATTTCTGACAACCTTGCATTGTTCCCATGTCAAAAAGATCCTTGGTCCAGTTGATTAGTCTTTCTTTATACTATTACCTTGTCAAATATCTTTCACAGAAGGATGTGGGTGTGACACCTTTATTAAAAGTAGGCTTATTTTCTAAATTCAATATTCCAGATGAGTTAGTCTTATTCTCAATCTGTTGAGCCATTCCCAACTTGGAAATAGAGTTTAACAAGATATTATATAATGTGATAAAAAATAATATTCTTACATCTGACTGTGAGGGGGTAATTTGATATATTTATCAAGCGGTGACCAAATTAAGTTTAAGGGCCTGATACTATGACACATATTTGAATACAACATACATAGAGATTAACATTCAGGGAGAAAACTATTGTGACCTTCGAATGAGCTTTATGATCCAGCCTACGTGCTAAATCATACTTTCTGTGGATGGAAGCAGTCGAGGGCAGAGTGGTGACACTGACTCCAAGTTAAACCTGTTCACTTTAGGTGCTATGCCGCTGTCAGTTCCGCCAAGAATGCCCATTTGTAATGTTTCATTACATTCTTTGGACATGTTGTGTTTATGAGAAACTATGTAATAAACTGTCTTCTTGGATTTATTTCACAGGGGTAAGATCATTGGTACCAGTACACTAAGTTGCCGACTAAACAAAAGTACATTTTAAATAGCTAATTTGAGACAACATTGATGGGATTTTCTTCTTCAACTTGCATAACTCGCTTGCCAGTAGACTATGATGACCAATTTCAACATCAATATAACAGATAGGCCTACTGTACTGTTCGAAGATTTGTAATTTCTTACTATTTTATTTATAATTCTCTAATCCTTCATAGAGCTAGAGATATGGATCCTAATATGGAGCTGCGCAAGTTGCCGGTGTCAGTTCTGTTCAACCTCGCTAAAATGTTGGATGCTGGTGACAACTGGAAGCGACTGATGGCGATTGTCCCGCAATCACAGGATGTCGAACAACCATATGTCCCGAAATACAAGGTGGAGGACATCAAGTTAGTAAACCAATGGGCTTGTTTTATTTTATTATTATTATTATTATTATTATTATTATTATTATTTGTATTTGTATTTATTACATTCAACACAAAACTTATGGTATAGCTTAGAGGATGGAAAAAAAAATATTTGAAAAGCCTATATACAGTTAATCTGGGCAGGATTAAAACCCCTACCTTTCCATGAATGGCAACCACTGTGCGTCTAACACACTCCTTCCATTTATATCACATCTTAGTTTCTTTCAAAGATTTACACTACGGATATGCTAAGCTTCGAAACTTCAAATTGGCTTCAAAACAAATAGCTATCAGCTTTGGCTTCACTCCGAAATTTTTTTGGCTTTGACACATTTACAAAGCTTGTCTAATAAAAATATTGACAGTTAAAATACACAATTTTTGATCAACCATTGCCATTCTGAGCTGCTATATACATTAACATTTAATATCCATATATGAAAAAAAAANTCTAAAAGGTAATTAAATTGTAAGTTGTGATAACTGATTTCTATTAATAAAACAAAATATTGCAAACAATTGTGGGATAAAACATTTAACAAGTGATTTTAGTGCATAAATATGCAATTGCAAAATAATCAATACATCTCAACACCACCGATTATATCCATCTTTAAATTACCATCCCCCCGCCCGGTAGGTACTTTAAATAAATATAGATTACTTTATATTGTGGAAAGTAAAGGTAAGTTATTCATATTTCACAGTGATTCATGTGGCAGTAGATTACTCAAGTTTTTTCACTGTTTTATATTGTCATGGAAAGGAGTTTTTCTGTTAAAATGGACTCATATACTGAAAAACCTTGCTCTAAACTATGTGTTGTGATGGTTGCATACTTGTACAATTCAGTCTGTTTGATATTGACTACACCATCTTACTTGCTTGTCAGAATACCTACTATCCATTTGACCAACCAAACTCTTGCCGCTGCTCAATGTTGACAATTACTAAAAAATTGCTTTCTATGTGGCCTAGAACCGATCAGCTACCATTTTAGTCTTTATCCCTTGGCTACTATCCAACACTGCTTCGGTGTTCGAATGGTTTAAAGCGTCACTTTCCCAAGAAACTGGACTGCCAATGACGGCAAGATCGGGGTTCGACTCCTGTTCACATGTACATAAGATGGTTTATTCTAAATGGGTACCTCCACTCTTCCCCACACAAATACGGGTATATCTTCCCTAAATGCTGCCTTTTCCATCCCTAGTTTATCAGTGTAACTAGTGTATTTGAGTATAACACAAATGGGTAGTAAGANACACTACTTTTTCATGTCAATAGCTCCTCATTTGTACTCGTGAGACTGAGTTGACCCTGTCCCAGACACATGCCAGGGATCAAACTCATGACCTCTTGATCTTTATCCTGAAACTGTAACCACTAGACCACAGAGACGGTCGGGTCGGTACAATCTACATTAAGATATATTTAAAAATAATAAAATGTGTGTATGTTTTTCTGTTGTGTTTGCTGTGCAGACTGATCGAGCACGCTGCAGCGAAGCAGCACAGGTCCTGCACCGAGATATTCCTGGATGAATGGGGGACCAGTGGGAAAAGGAGACCTAACCTCCAGATACTGATGGAGCAGTTGGTGGCCGCTCACCTGTTCAGAGCTGTGGACTATGTCGCCATCAGCTTGTTACAAGGTTGGTTCAACTGTAAATATAGTTTTATGGTGGCCTGGTAGACAACAATCACTTTAACCTGTACGTTGAGTGTTATTATGTTAACAAGGTATTTGTGCTCATCTTCACCGCGATTTTCCGACCAATTTAAATTATTATATTAGTATAGCGCACATAACTTTGAGGCCGGATATTCTTCAAAATCACTTTAGCGCACTCCTGCCTCTACCTTCAGAAGGAAAGAAGATGCTCTTGGGCCCCTCTCCAAGGAGGAGAAAATAATGAACGAAGACAAACTAACATCCTTAAGTGGTTTCCTATCTCACTTCTATAGATTGAACTTAATTTTGTATATATAATAGTCAAATACGATAACTTGATGGTGTAGTAAGATGCGATGCTAAAAAAATAGTTCCATAAATCCACAGAATGTATCCTTTGTCTATCCTGTGAGGTAGCAAGCTTACCTTGCATTATTCCACTATGATGTAGTTTATAAGATAGGGTCATAGTGTAATATGTCAAGGTAAGACTGATACCTCTCAGGGTAAACATAATATTTGTCTATCTATTTATCCATCTACAGACACTGTTCTATTTTCTACCCTCCAGTTCCCCCTCCAGAGCGCCCAACCTCTGGCCCTGCAGCGAGAGTGGATGTCTCTGATGAGGTCCTGGAGAATCTGCTCCCTGTATTCATGAACCTGGGTCAAGAGGTCCCTGGTACCTTTGACCCATCGCTTGGGGTGGGAGACGAACCCGGTCGGGGCAATGACAGACTTTTGACGAGACTGCAGGAGATGCTACCCGAGGAGCACATCGCCATGTCCCAGTAAGGGCCCTCCATCACCTCTGGGCTGTGTCCTGGTTATATGAGGACACAGATAGAAAGCTGCTATCCAAACAAGAATATTGATACTTCACTAATTTTTATTATCGGAATTGAAAAATTCCATCTTTTTTTTACCATTTTGTTTCGAGGCTACAAAAAATATAAGGGCAACCTTAAAAAGGTTTTACTCATATAAAAATGAACTCTTGAAAATTTTTGTTTTATGTTTCTTTGTTGTTTGAACATGTCCTCTGCCCAGTGTCCCAGAAAATCCGTCATTGAGACTGGACACGAGGTTACCACACTACCAGTTCTGCGACCTCGAGAGGTTCACGGATAACTTCTGCGAGCACCCAATATCTGAATCCCATGGGCGTATGCTTGGAACAGGAGCGTTTGGTACCGTGTATCTTGGCGTGTTCCCATCTCGAGAATGTGTCGCGGTCAAGAGGCTGAACAAAGATGCGGTGAACGTGGTGAAACAGTTCCGCAATGAGGTGGAGGCTTTGTCTAGGTAACTCATCACATAGCATTGGTTGGGTATTAATGTTGTAATACTGACTGACTGGGGACTACAAGTGGGGACAAGGTCCACACTACACTAGAATCTGGAGGTCTCAGGTACTAGACAAGGTTCAAACTATACTAGAATCAGTGGACTCCAGGTGCTAGTGGCCCAGGCATGGCAACTGTCTGGTGTACTTACAATGTGATTGTTGCAGATACCAACATGACAATCTTCTTCCTTTATTGGGCTACTCTAGTGACGGGCCGTCATACTGTCTGGTCTATCAGTACATGAGCAACGGATCACTGCAAGAAAGACTCGCATCGCAGGTAGATTTCATATACAACTTGTTTGTTTGTGTTCTTCATGTCTAAAGGATAGCTAACACTCAGGAGAAGAGAATTATTGACAGAGAATATATTTTCTTTTATTCGACACAGTCGGAAGGCAATGTTTTGTGTGTTCAGTAATAATTTCTGGGCAATTTCAAGGACATTTAGCGGTTATTTTAAATCACCACGTTTTATTATCGGTTTAGTTTTTACACACATATGATAATCACTCTAATGGGGTAGGGAAGAGGAAGGAAGCATTTTAGAGCTAATACACCCACATTTGCGTGGAAGGAGAGTGGGAAACCATTTATGAAAAACCATTCTTAGTAAACCCAACTGGGGCTCAAACCCCATCTCCCTGTCTTCAGAAGGTAATTCTAACACGAGAGTGATGCCTTAGACCATTCAGTCACTGAAGCGGGCAGTTCTGTGTGATGTTATCGCCAATTGAGGCTGTGAAAATATTCTATAGCTCACTTGCATATGTTAACATGTGTTGGTTTGTTTGTAAAGTGAAGATAATTACTTTAGTTCAGGGCTAAAGATTTATCTACTTAATGATAAAAATGGCAAAAACTATAGCAATATTAACATAAGAGTTAAAGCGTGTGAGGAAATCGGCAAAAGTTCTGAAAATAGCACGAGGAGGTTTACTTGCATTACGACTATACTCTTCTCATAAATGTGAGTCCAAATACCATGATTTGATTCGATTCGCTTCTTTCTGAGTCATCCGCATTTTTTCTGATTTAAAATATGTATAACTTATGCATCTATATTAAATTTAAATCTGAATTTGTGCTCTGATAGTTTTTTTCACAAGTAATTACATTCTTTAAAAGTATATGTTTGTTTTTTTGGTTTATGCATGGATCTCGTTAAAAGAATTCAATCTGAAATACTTATAGAACAAATCATCATCATCACGAACAATTTACAACCATTGGCCGGCTCTGTTTGGAACATAAGCCTCTCCACTGCCTCCTTGCCTCCCACCACTTCTCCTCCACAATGACACATTCTTCTCCTCTCTCTTCTGTACTCCCTTCAATCACCTGTCCCTTGTTCTTCTTCTAGGCCTCCTGTCCCCCACTTCGCTTAAATATCCAACATCTTCTAAGGTATCTTCTCTTCCATTCTCCTCACATAGTCATGACTTCTCTATCTTGCCCTGGCTCATCACTTAACTATTCCACTCACCTTCTCATTCTATCCATTTATGTCACTCCTATAGTACTTCTCAGAATTGGCATTTCACAGGCTTGAACTCTGCTTCCATCCTGCCATCCTGCTCCTTCGTTACCCACATTTCCTCTGCGTATGTCAATCATGGTACTTAATTAATACGTCCTTTAGAGCACTCCTCTACACATCCTTGCTCCAAATTATACTTTTCACACTTCTGAAAAAAGCTTCTGTTTGCCTTCTTTTCTCACTTATTTCTCTTTTGTTTCTTCCACTTTCCTCTTTCTATTTTAAATATAGCTACATATAACTCAAACTCACTCGAATAAAACTCTATGTTTTCATTAAAATTCAATTCGAACTTGATTCATAGTGACTCCTAATATGTTCCTACTTATCATTGTTACCCTAAATGCTTGTAATAAATAACAATAACTGAAAACAAATAATTCATATTTCAAACCCTTTCCATGTTCATCTGTTGGCTGCACTAACATCCCCCGCCCAGGGAAGTATTATTTGAGTGTTCTTTGTGTGCGACAGGACCCTAATGTCATCCTGCCGTGGCAGCTGAGGTTACAGATAGCTCTGGGGACTTCGAGAGGTATCCTTCACCTCCACACAGCGTACGAGAAACCTCTCATTCACCGAGACATTAAGAGCGCCAACATCCTTCTGGACCAAGACTTGCAGCCTAAGGTACACCACAGCACAATCTCTAATGTCGTGTTTCTAATGAACACGCTCATGCTACTTGTTGGTAATTTAGGTTTTACTTGTTGAGGCCAGAATTTTTTTCGGAGCAAAGTCAGAGCTGATATTTGTTTTGAAGCTTGTGTGAATTGTGTTCTTCTTTACACTGTCAAAGCCATATTAAGTTTGTTCCAATTATATTTTTCTATCCACCTTTCCTCTACCTCCTAAATATAACAAAATGTACCTCAAAAGGTGAAAAGAGTTATTTCCTTAAAGAAATATATTATTATTTAAGTGATAATATTTGAGCAAAACTTCTAGCCAGGATCAGAACCCAAGGCCACCCAGAACCTAGTTTAAATGTTCTTGATCATGACAGGGTTGAGGTTGTTTTGAAACTGGTGCATATTGTGATTAAGTGATGTGTGTTTCTCGGACTTAGCTTGGAGATTTTGGCCTGGTGCGTCTTGGTTCGTCAGGGCAGCAGAGTCAGAGCGTTGCCATGACCACCACAGTATTTGGGACGTCCGCCTACATGGCCCCCGAGGCGTTTAGAGGGGATGTGTCCATCAAGCTGGACACATTCAGTTTCGGTGTGGTCAGTTCATTTCAGTTACTAACATTTTTTAAAATTTTGATTATTTTTTTTAGCACTGCTTCTTTACTACCTGTTCAGGTGAAACATATATACACTATTTTTGATAATTTTCTAGGGATGAGGAAGGTTAAATTAAGATGAAGTATACTTGCATTTGCATGGAGGGAGAGTAGAAAACCACTCTCAGTACACCCGACCGAGATTCTAACCCCAATCTCCCTGTCATCTGCAGTTCATTCTATTACGAGAGTGACACCTTGGACCATGAGGCCACCGAAACAGACTAAGATTGAAGAGAGGTTGTGCTGCCTAATATTTAACACTGGGTTAAAATGAAATACCATCGGCAAGGGTAGACACGCCATCAAAGGTGTTGGTCTTATCTATGTTCCCATTGGCAAGAAGATCGAGTATTATTGAGGCAGTTTTTTCCAAATGGTTTTTGGGGATGTGCAAAGCTTCGAAAACTTGGACTTCGCTTCGAATATTTGTCAGTTTCGATTCGAAAGTAAAATTCTTAATTTGACGATTACGAAGCTTCGTCAAAAAATATTTAAAGTTAAAATAAACATTTTTGTAATTTTTTATGTTATGTTTTCCCTCCCTCTACGCAAATGCGAGGTACACTTCTACCTTCCTAAAGATAGCTTGGAAATAAAATAAAATAAATATTTGTTCTGTGTTGTTGTTCCTCAAAAATACAAAAGAGTTTTTCCTTAATGAGTTAACTTAGACTAAGGGCCTATTTATAGTCAGACTTAATACCCTCAATTGCTGCGTTATTCTAAATACAAGACGACACCTGCCTAGACCAGGAGGGAATGGAACACCCGCACAGGTGTCAAAGCTGGAATGTTTTCCAAAGTGAATTAGAAGCTGACAGATATACAAAGCTTTGTATAACTCTATTTATTTGTATTTTGTGAAACAAATAGATCAGAGATAGAATTGACTTTTACTTTACATCCATTACATTTTACATCCTGTGATCTGGGTCAGTTTTTTATTCAAGCCATATATGTTTACTTTACCGGCTTGCTAGTCCTGTCGTAGCTTCATATGCCTTATAATCTAACTGAAGACTAAAACAGGCACAACATCCAGTCCCCGGCCGTTAATTTATCAATGTGAAAGGGTAAACTCATATTTTCATCAATGATAAATTTTCAGCCATGCTGAGAATTGAACCGGGGACCTTTAGATCAGTAGACAGGCACGCTACCGACTCAGCTAACATGTAATACTGTTAGAATTGCTTATAGGAATTAAATTGTTATTATTGATTTGACAAAAACTACAAAAAAACTGATTTAATTAAGAAAACTTGTTTAATTTCCCTTGCAGGTTCTTCTGGAACTACTGACAGGTCTACCACCCTATGACGAGGGCAGGGAAGGTTGTGATTTAGTAAGTTTGTTAACCACTGGTATTGTTTTTGGATAGTTATTTAAATCTTTACTACTCGTGCCCTTAGTTATATATTCAGCAGAAACATTAACATTAGATTTAAGAAAGACCGGGAGGACTTGCTAGCTGTAATTAGGAGAAACATGATTAGGATTGAAGTTATCCGGGCAAGAGAAGGGGTACAAAGAGTACGAGATAGTAGAGGAAGCAAGACTGAGATGGTATAGTCAAGGAGAGAATACAAAAAAAAAAAAGATGGAAATGCAGTATGTAGGAAAAAAGACCGCGAGAGATACCAAGAAAGAAATGGTAGAAGGGCAAAGCCTACACATTTACCAGAAAATTGAAGGCCTCAAAGCTCACAATTAAAACACAACAAAACAAAATTATGTAATTTTTAGGTTACATCAGTCCCTTTCTTCAGCAGAAGAGAGTAAAATACAGACTGGACTATGGTACCAAAGCTTGAGGTAGATAGATCATGGTCACTTAGACACTGTTGTTGCCTGTTCAAACTTTTGCTTTGTCTCTTGGTAGATGGATAGAATGTTGTATGTATATTATATTTAATTATTAAATTAAATCATCTGTTATTATTGTTCATATAGAAATTACTGAAAAGTGTGCATAGGCCTGCTTGGAAGGAAAGGAGAGAAGGTTATTTAAGGTTGAGACAAGGGTGTGCCTGGATTTGTTTATATTTTGGTGAGAAAGTTCCCACCTGCGAAGTTAGGAAGCATTGCAACTATTGGGGAGGGCTCATATAGTTCTAGTACTATAGCATGAGTCAAAATCTGAATTATGTGTTTGGGTATCAAGTGTTGCTGGTTTATCAGGGTTGTTGTGGTTGGTATCAAAACGGTGACCATTCATTGGTTGTCCGAGTGTTCCTGTAGTGAGGCCGATGTATTCAGGAATGCAGTAGTTGAATTGTAACTGGTGTATAAGCTTCTCTGTGGAGCATTTATAGTGGCCTTTCATGGGGTATTCCATTTGTGTGAGTCTGCTGTTGAATGAGGTGGTAGGTTGGTGAATTTTGCAGGCACTGCATCTCGGTTTGTTGCAAAGGTAGGAACCTTTGGCCTGATGTTTGTTGTTGTTTGTGGCTGGGTTGGGCAATTTAGGGTGAACCAGATTGTTGCCTACAATAACAATAGATATTTAATTTAATAATTAAATATATAAATACAACATTCTGTCCATCTACAAAGAGTCAAAACACAAGATTGAACAGGCAACAACCTAAATGAACATGATCAACCTTTATATAGTCATGTTGCCATAGTCCAGTCTGTGTTCTACACTATTTTGCTGAAGAAGGGACTGAGGTACCCTGAAAATTACATAATTATGTGTTTTAATTGTGAACTTTGAGGCCTACAGTTTTCTGGTAAGTGTGAAGGCCTTGCCGTTCTATCCTCCTTTCAATATTAAAATTAATACAGCCGTTTGGAGATGGGAAAAGCAGATAACAGCTAGTGTGAGAGGAGAAGAATGGGGGCAGTAAAGAGGAAGATGCAGTAGTTTTACTAAACTGACCCGGCTACAAGCTGAATGACTCTATATCTCTATGAACCTATATGCTTGTATTTGTTTCCTGCAGGTGACTCATGTAGAAGAGATTTGCGACGACTCTATAGTGCCGCTGTTAGATGTTAGAGCAGGGGATTGGAGTCGCACCATCTACACACCCGAGAGGAAGCAACCCCTAGAAGAGACACCCCCAGTCCATGCTGAGAGTGTGTATGTGGTAGCGCAGGAATGTCTGGAGGAGAAGAGGCGTAGACCGAACATGATGGTTGTAGTTCAAAGAGTAAATACTATTGTGACCAATCTAACGAGTTAACCGATCCT
The DNA here is from genome assembly GCA_902151455.1 of Timema bartmani. Taxonomy (NCBI): domain Eukaryota; kingdom Metazoa; phylum Arthropoda; class Insecta; order Phasmatodea; family Timematidae; genus Timema; species Timema bartmani. The sequence continues at coordinate 41,819 of CABFWB010001252.1, forward strand.
ACGACATTGTGGTACAGACTGAATTCTAGGGGTGTGCTGAGCTTCAACTTGGATTTGGGGGGGGGGGAATATTGGTTTGACAGTTACGGATCCTCGTCGATAACAATATTTACATCCATTAATTTCCAGCCTATCGCTTCGGTCAGTTTTTTTTTATTCAACCCCTATAGTTTTCCACTACCGGTTGGCTAGGCCTGTCGTAGCTTCATATGCCTTATAATCTAACTTAAGACTAGGACAAACACAATATCCAGTCCTCTATCGTTAATTTATCAGTGTGGAAGTGTAGACCCATATTTCACCAACGATAAGTTTTTCGGCCATGCCGGGGATCAAACCTGGCACCCTTAAGTTCAATAAACAGACACGCTACCGACTGAGCCAACGTGTCGGACAATATTGACATCTAAAATCCTCAATTTATGTTTAATTATTGTCATTATGAACAGTGTATACCCTTCATTTATTCTGAAAGTAAGCAGGCCTATCTAGCACAGTTTCCCTATGGCGTAGTTTATAAGATAGGGCCATAGACCATAGTATAATCCTTTCAGGGTAAACAGTGTACATTACAAATTAATATACAACATGCTGAAGTAAATGAATTGCATGTTATAAAAACTTGATTATCAGATTAGAATGAAATATTTAAAAAAAAAGATTGTGCAATAGAACATTTCCTTTGTGATTTTAGTTCATAAAGTTATATAAATAAGAACAATCTAATATTTTTTCAAGCATAAAACAATTTACAAAAAAATATTCAAACTTTGATTCGGCTTTGAGAATATTTAATTTATTTGATTAATTTTGAATTTAAAAAGTGGACTTTGCACATCCGTAACAAATACCACCATAGCGAGTTAACTGACAATGTCAGCCATGGCATGTTGAGAAGATTTATCCACCATATTGGTCGTAACTTGTAAAGTGAATCCTGCTGGTATGTGATACTTAGTTTATTTAAATGAAAAAGTGCCAATTAATATAGGAAAACTTTTTTTGTGCACCACATCTTAATACCCGTTTATTTACACTTATAAGGTGAGGATATGGAGAGTAGAATTTAGAGGAAGAGTACTTGCATTTGTGTGGAAGGAGAGGAGGGAAACCATTTAGAGAAAACCACTCTCCGGACACCCTGTTGTGACCTCTTCTTCACCAGAAACCCAGTCTATTGTGATACCGACGCCTCAGACCAGGGTCCGCAAACTCACAACCCGCAAGACATATCTGACCAGCCCGCTTGTCTGCAACCCTTTTTGCAGTCACAAACACAATATAAAAAAAATAAGGAAAACCTCTTTTCCCTTTATGAGGTAATTGTATTATATTTGAAAGAAGGTACAGGAAAGGTAGATTGAAACATATATATATAATGGCTGTCACATTGAGAAGAAGAACACAGTTCACATTTTTCATTGCTGCAAATACTTCATTTCCAACATTTTCTTAGGCATCCTCTCTTCTTCGTTCCTTTTGTGTTTCCATCCACCTTTCCTGTTCCTTCTTCCAAATACAATAAATAAACACAGACTAATTTTAAAACTGTGCTATTTTTTTTATCACTTTAAATACTTGATTTTTTTTTATTTACATGATAAAATAAATACCGCTTCAAGTATTTTGCTAAACTACATAAACATATGGAAAAAATTTAAGTTTTAAAATATATTAAATACATAACATTAAATAGCTATTCTAGAGTTACATCAGTGAGCACGCTGTTTAAACATCAGATTCTTTTGAATTAGTTTGTCGATGTCGGGAAAGATCACGGTTCGAATTTCATCTGGATATACAGTGGATGATTTTTCCTATGATTTTCCACATCCCCTTAACTCAAATACATTCACATTTCCTTTAAACTAAATCTTCCTCATCCCTTACCTAATAGCATGATTAAAATGTGCACAGTCCGAACGGGTAGCAAGACATGCTACAAAAACAAAAGTATGGAATATATCTAAGCAAACATGTTTCTATAAACTGTGACCTGTGACACACCCCGAGTTTGTAAATCTGTCCCTCAGACTAGTTTGAGTGGACTGCCTTAGACCATGTGATCATCGTTACGGGTTAAAATGTTATTACAAATGTGTTTTTTTTTATCAAATATAAATCACCGTGACCTTAAAGATGTACTTTGTGTTGTTTGTTTGTATAAGAGAAAGTGTAAATATTAAGTAAATAAATGGTATATTTTTTGTACCTGTTGTGTTATATTATCAATTTTATTACAAAAGCTACATTTACTTTTTCAAATCCTTTTATTAATACACAGAGGTTAAGCTGGTACACTTGAGAGAGAGGCGAATTATCACCGGCACATTCTGCAACTCATATAAAAGTAGCTTTGATTGAGATATCGATGTAGTTAGCATTACGCTTGCCAGGTGACGATAGTTGTACCCTCTGGATTCCGGGAGTTGTGACTGACAAAATATTAATAGTTTTTATGGTGGCAAAGAATGCGGCCAGTAGTAGCTGCAAGGATGGATCTCATGTTTCAATAAACAAGATCTGCTTCTAGATTATTTTATGGCGACAACCTTGTCTCCAGTTTGATCCTCGGCACTTCTCTATTTGTCTGGAATGGGGTCAACTCGGCCTCCTGAGGACAAATGAGGAGCTACTTGAATGAAGAAGTAGCAACTGGGTCTAGAAAACTTGAGATTAACGTCAGGAGGGCTTGTTGTGCTGACCACGTGACACCCTCTATCCGCAAATGTTGGCACTATCTTCGCCAACATGCTGCGGCCACTTTTGCGGTATAGCTCGCTTGCGGGCTGACTCCATATAGTTTTAATGTGTAGGATTCTTCACTCAATTGAACCGAGGTCTAAATCCATACACACTAGCACACTGGGACTCATCCTTAACTGTTTCAAACATATGGGGTCAGTTTGGAATACCTCCATCTTTCACCATTCTTCCTCCTATAGTTGCCCACTTTTGTTATCTGCTCCTTTCACCTCTTTCTTGGCCTCACTAACTGTCTTTTTCCTACAAATTCATTTCCATAATTTTCTTTGGCATCCTCCCCTTTTCCATCACTGGGACTAACACGAGATAATATGGTGTGTATTTTTTTTGTTAGGTAAAGGAAATTAAAACAAATTGACCCACAACAGTGATAAAAAAATATTTATTTATATCCTTGTATATTCTTTTAAACACCTCGTCTTACTACTCTTTGAGGCTATACACGTCCTCGCCGTATATACTACTTACGCTAATGTGTTAGGCATAAACAAGGTCGAATTTATAGGAAGTGTAACTGTTTGCATGGAGAGAAAGTGGAAAAACAACTCGGTAAAAAACCACCCTCAGTACAGCCGACAAGGACTCTGACCTTGATCTCCCAGTCATCTGCAAGTCCAGTCTATATGTCCTTGTAAAAATATAAAACTAGCTATTGTGTGTGACCAGACGATGTCACATAGTCGGTGGTTCCCTGTAATTTCCCCAGGAGAACTCGCAGCAGTATTTCTTCATCGCCTCGTAAACTCCAAAAAACACAGCCCCTCCTACGGTGATCCACGTGACCCGCGGAGTGAAACCAGCGAACAACCTAAGGACAAATTTGCCAGCACTCTTTTTATATCTCTGTAAGGAAAACCTCTTTTCCCTTTATGAGGTAATTGTATCATATTTGTAGGAAGGTACAGGAAAGGTGGATAGAAACATATAAAAGGGACGAACACAATATGACTTTTACAATGAACAGAACAACACAGTTCAAACTTAACATTGCTGTCACTGAACAAAGAGGTAATGGCTGCCTCTTGAAGAAAATAGACCGTTAACACCCAATCCCCCCGACCTAGGTTTCATTCTATCAGAACTCATCAGAAGGGAGTGTGAAACGCGCAACACAACTTCCTAAAAGAGGAAACCAAAAACAAAAAAGGAATAAGATAAAGGACAAACCCAAGAAAAGGACATTTCATATTTTTTGCTAAATTGAAGATTTGGATTTCATAAAAAAAAGAAAAGATTCGACCAATTTCTAGTTAAAACTATTTCCCACAGAATCTCTAAGAGTGGAACAGATTCACAGTGAGGAAATGGCTCATGTCATTATGTTTACAAATACATAATCAGGGTTGCCAATATATTCTTACTACTAAATTTCCTGTGTTTTACAGGTTTCCCATTCTTCCAGGCATCTAAGATTGGAGAAAGGAGTAACAAAATTTCATTTTTCATAAAAATGACTAATTATAAATTCGTGTAACTTATGTTTAAAACAAGATTATTTAAGATTGATGGAGAAATACATCTTCTCTTGATTTACAGCCCTTTTTTATAAGGGGTAATTAAGTCATGTTTGAACCAGCGTGCTTATTTCAATTCCATTTTCAGTCAATCCAAAGATCTACTATTTTAAGCTTTCAGTAAAATGTCTTGAATTAACAAATATTCCAGTATTTTTACAAGATTTTGCAAAATCCCATGTGTTTTCCTAGTTTTTGCCAGACCTAAAAAAATCCCCTGTGTTTTCCCTGCTCTCCCGGTATTTCAGGTGTTTGGCAACCCTGATAATATATCAGTTTTGGTGTGGATTAGCGTGATAAAGGGATGATACAATCCAATTTTCTCATGAATGCAAATCCTACAGCTATAAAAAGTTTCTAGAACTACTTTCATATATTCATATGTCAAGTCATGTGATCTGCAGCTGTCACTTTTGATAAATAATATAAATACCTATAAAATAACACAGATAATATAATAAAATGTTATCAATGTTGGCCGCAAAAAAAAAAAAAATGATGTTTGTATATTCTAAAAGATTCTTCATATAAAAATCGAACTGTACCCACACCACTAAGTATCGGAGTCGAACACAAATGGGAGATATGGGTATTTATGTAAACAACCACGACCACAGGCCTCCCAGGAAGATCTGGGGCCTATTTCTCAAGCATATGCTACTACAGCGGGACCAAACACAAGAACCATCCTTACCCTTGGACACCTTTCTGTGCATACACGTTACGAAGTGTCGTAAGGATCCTCAAGTCCTCTCGAGTGGCCCCCTGCTTCCGCTCTGCCAACATGATATTGGTTTTGGCCACGTCGAGCGGCGTGGTCACTGCCGCAGATATTCCGCCTGGAAACAAGGGTGTTTGCATAATTAATATGACCTATTACTTTTGTTGGAAGATATATTTTAGTTTAAAATTTTTTTAAAGGAAGTTAGATAACCTGCCACAGCTCCGCAAAGGGCCCCCTGCCACACAGAGAGGTCTGTCCCCTGCCAGCGACCCCAGGACGACTTGAGGAACTCCCACAGGGGGAACTGCAGCAGGGCAAAGGGTATTTCTCGCAGGACGGTGCTCGCAAAACCTCTATACATACCACGGAGCCCCTCGGAGTCGAGGGTGGTCTGCAGGATGATGAGAGGTGTGGTGGGGTGAGCCGCTGCCTGGGACCTTTGCTTCACTACCTGGGGACATGACACTTGATCAATCAACAAGCTCTAGCTCAAGGGCGAGGAACCTTTTGACACTAGAAGGCCACATGCCGTTTCATGGATTATTCGCAAGGCCGCACATTTCACGCACAGTACATTTTTCAAAAATATGATATTGTGCCAATCATAGCTAAATAGATCAGCTATTTTTTTTTAAATTATGCTTTAAAAATAACGATTCTTTATTTTAATTAAAAACAGAATCCTAATTTATTTGGACCCTGTGTCGTTCTTACTCTAAACCTGTGGACCATCGTCGCCTTTACCTCAGTGGGGACCTTGGCGAGACATGAGACAACCTCTCCGCAGCAGGCCGCTCCCATATGGACCAGGGGCTGAAACCCAGGACTGGCATGGGGAGACACTCGGCTCTTCACCGTGTCGTACGTGCAGAAGAATAAGCCGGCTGTAGAAATAACACATTCAGGCCTGTCATTTGAGGCAAACATTTGGGAATTTAGATTTTCAGCGACTTACATCTATCTAGTTTATGGAATTAGAATGAAGCAGGGTGAATTTTTAAGAGTCTACAGACCTGCTTCAGTGGTTGAATGGTCTAAAGCATCGCTCTCTCAATAGAGTGGACTGATGATGCCAGGGAGATCAGGGTTTGAATCCCGGTTGAGTGTACCCAGGATGGTTTTTCTTAAATATTTTCCACTTTACCTCCACCCAAGTGCAGGTACACCTCCTCTAAATTCAACCCTCCTCATCCATAATACCTAAGTGTTATTAGTACATAACTATGTGTAAAACATGAACAGGTAGTAAGATGCGATGGCAATAAAAAAAGAGTTTACACCAGCTTTGTTAACAAACCTCTTGTGCTTTTGAAAATGAATCGAGAGGTTTTTTTTAGTGTACCTCACTTTAGCATTAACATGGGCTATTTACACTTTTGCAATAAGGTTGAAAGGGGTACAATTTAAGGAATTGCACCGTTATTAGCAGAGAGCGGAAACGAAAACACCACAGAGATAACTCTTTATGTGGAAAATAATTCTCTATGCACCTGGCTAAGATTTGAACCTAGACCTGCTCATCACTGTAAATACAGCTCAGTGTGAAGATGATTTTTTAGACTGTGTGACCATCAGTATGGCTGGGGATAGGGGGAGATTAAGGCTTAGCTTTTCCATACATGAGGGATGTTTTCAAAACCTTCAATAAAACAGGAAATAAAAGTGTTTTTATTTGTGGTATATAACATGCACTTTCTAAGCCGACTGATTATATCAGAAACATGACTCTTGTAAACTAGCTTAAATATAGAATAGACACAACATCCAACCCCCAGCTGTTAATTCATCACTGTGAAAGACGAAAACCACATTTCACCAATGATAAATTATTCGGCCATGCCGGGAATTGAACTCGGGACCCTTAACTTAGTAGAAAGACACGCTAATGACTGAGCTAAGGTGTCAGACCATTTTAATTAAATTTTCCCACATCTGTTATGATTTCACCTGTGGGAGCGGATCCCACCATGGCCGGGCCAAGTCCTTTGTAGAGATTTCTGAATCCTCCGGATAGTAGAAACCCTGAGGGGGACTGCAGACGTGTCTTGAGCGTGTCTAACGGGAATAAGGACAAGTCCACAGCGATACCGGCTGAGGCCCCCGACTGGAACATAAGAGAAACATTCGTAGAATCATTATGAGAAGAGTAAACATGAAGGAAATAGCTATAACAAAACTTCACTCTATTTAGCAGAATCTGACTGTTGCAGAACACATGGATCATCATATGAATACATGAAAATAGATCTAATAGTGTTTGAATTGTCAAATAAGTCTGTTCTTATGGTGGTCCTTGAGGTGGTTGAAACGCACCAGGTGATTTTTTTTTTAATTTCATTTAGCACAACATCTTACTACTCGTCTGGGTTATAGGCTTATGTACTAATTATGCTAATGGGATTAGGAAGGTTAGATTTAGTGTCCGCATTTGCGTGGAGGGAGAGTGGAAAATCACTTTGGAAAAAAAACCTTAACTTAGTACATTTGACCGAGATTTGAATCTAGATCACCTCGTCATCAGCAGTCTAGTATATTACGAGAGAGGCGCCTTAGACCACGCGGACACTGAAGTGAGACCAGCTAAATTAACATATTACAAATATTATGACAAAACAATACTTAGGTGCAAGTTTTAACAAATATTTACACAAATATGTTTGGGCAGGTTTTGAGCTGTGTGCACAGTCTACTCTGTTACTGTATGTATTAGAAAAGGTATTTGATTATTGCCAGGCAACCTTCTAGCTCCAGTATGTGATTATTGTGCCAACTAATGGGACAGCTTTAAGCTTCAATTTCCAACAAAATTCATCCTTGTAATAATTGACTTTTGCAAAGATGTAATGTTTAGTGTCTTTATGTAAAGTAACCCTTTTAGTTTTTTTTATGTGGCAAAAACTAGTACTTTTACTTATGAAATATCTACTTTGTATGTGCATTAGTGATTTTTGATCTTTTTTTAGGGGTGGTGATTTGTATAGCTCTCTATGCCTAATAATAGTTGTAACTCATTCAACCTTTAACCGGGAAATAATGTTAAGAATCTTATATTTATTGTGACTACAGTAAACCCCGCTAGACTGAACCCCAGTAGTCCAAAGTTCCTGATAATCAAAATACAAGTTTAGAAAAGTTGGGGAGGGGTGGCCCTAAAGTCAAGTGAAATATAGGTATTTTATTGATAAAAAAACTAAAAAGCCAAAAGAGAAGAAACTAGGGATAATAAATGCTAAATATTTGCATGTTGTAGTCAGCACAATTTTTACTGTAACTAAACATAACTTAGACTCTCATATTCTCCTGTTTAATCCGAACAAGCTTCAGTCCTAATTGGTTTGGATTAGAGGTTCTACTTTATTTATTGATTCAAGACAGTCAATGAGTATTGCTATTTTCTTTTATTAAACTTCTATTTTTACCAGATACACAATTACTATAGGCGTATTTGATAAACTTTCAAATAGCTACTAGAAGAATCTAATTTTTTTTAAAATCCACTATAACCTCTCGAAATCAGGCCTACATCTTTTTATGGTTTGGTGCGTCAAACATTCCATGATCACATTAATTTTCTCATTTTTTAACTACACACCCTTGTTGATATAACTATTTTTAAGGCGTTGCGCTCACAATAGTCTAGACTGCCAAAGATCATGAGATCTAGGTTTGATCCCAGTTGGGTGTACCAAGGGTGATTTTTCACTATCTCTCTAGGCAATGGCGGGTACACTTCCTATATATTCAATCTTCCACAACCCTAATACAATAGAGTAATGAGTGCATAGGAGTATAATTCAAACAAAAACCCAAATTTGTTTACGCCATATTATTAACTATTTAACCAAGTCAGATCTGAAAACCTTGTTGAATTCAGAGTTTATTTAATTGGGGCCTCTATAATCGAGCCACAAGAAGTTAAAATCCTGGAAAGGAATATTTTATAAGCCGACAATGATAGGAAATTAAAACAAATCTCTTACAATTAAAGAGGCAATAAAGGATGGATTTGTATTTATAGTCATGTTTAATGCATTTTATCTCATTCTTGACTATAAAAAATACAAAAAGTTATTTATAATTTAAATCTTAAAAACAACGGCACTAGACACATTCTTAATTAGGATTTAATATAATAATAACTAGTTTCATATAAATTGAGCAGTGCGCGGTCACTCGGTCAGCTGTTTTAAATAAATATGATAAAAGGTACCCAACATAACAGGTTACACTACTCTTATAAAACACTTTTTAACCTAGTCAAGCAAAATTTTAAAAATTATATAAGGTTTTAAACGATTTAATAATTTTTAAAAAATAAAAAACTGTATATTTATTGATTTTATCCATAAAATTTATGTATTTTCATTATTTTTTTTATGTTTGTACTACTGTAAGCTCTAGTCCTGAATCGTCTGCATCTACTGGACTACTACTGGATGTAAATAAAACGGAAAACCAAATACACGAACTTACCGCCGTAAACCTATGGTTTTTGACGTGGCATTCTAATCTTAAACCGTTTAAAGCTAAAACATTTAAATGAAGTTTATCTTTGTTAGATGTATGTGTCGAAAACCACTTTTTAAAATAATCTGTCAAAAGTTCTTTGTATAATTAGAAATGACACGATTTTAAAAGGTAGCCTATTCACAGCGATTGGCTATTTTACTGATTTAATTAAATATTTCGAAGGACAATTAGAATGGCAAAAAATTTTCTGAAAAGTAGTCTTGAAAATGCATCATTCAACATAATATTTCAAGTAAGTATAATTGGTTTAATAAATATTTTGACATTATTATGCAGAGCATTGTTATGTGATAACTTAGCAGATAATGTTTATCTTTTAGCTCAGTCCTTCATTGTATATTCAAAATTTCATAGCTTATTTATTTACAAATAAAAACTGATTAAAAAACATCACACCTGCACATGGGAATTGTACCTAAAGCTCTCAATAAAGGAAGATTGGGGGTAGTGGGGGGCTGTCAGTTCTGAAGCATAGTAACTACACTCTTAACTTATAACAAAGAAACTAGTGATTGGTTATTTAACTTTTTACTAACACATTCGGTTAAAGAACGCTTTATATAGAACATATAAAAATGTGTTATCTATTATATTACAATATATGTTTATTATTATTATTATTATTATCATTATCATCATCATCATTATTATTATTATTATTATTATTATTATTATTATTATTATTATACATTTAAGAAGTTGAAAAATAAAATAATATAATATCTAGAAAATCACCAACATTACACTTGATATTTTTGAGCATGCTATTAAGCTATATGGCTCATATTACATAAGTTCATGTTTAACTCACCACCTCCACCACATTCTTTCCTGAGTCTTTTCCCTCCAATCCCCCTCTACACCCAGTTCTGTAATAACATAGGTATTAATAAAGATTTTCTTATGTCTTAAAAATTACATAAACTATTTATATTTTTTTATTTGATAATTAATTACATGATTAAAAGAGCTTGAGCTCGCTTAATGGATTATAATAATGAAATTTTACATGGGTTTAAATTTTAAAAGATTTTAAAGATATTACAAACATTTGATCATGAAATAAAAATAAAACAAAATCAAAACAAAAATAAACAAAAAATAGCAAAATATACAAAACATAATAAACAGCTGTACAAAGTGACAGATTAGATAATTTTGAAATATGTGTGGTAATATCGATGAATACATTTTATCAATAAATGTGAGAGAAAAATAAAAAAATAAAAGTAAGTAATTAAAATAAGTATAAAAATAACAGCAAATAAATAATAAAAAAATTACTTTGAAATTAAAATGAAAATTGAGGAAAATTAATTAGTATTACAATAATAAACAATACATGTAGTAATGTCTAGGGAAATAATAGTAGATTCTAAAATGTTTACTGAGAAAACTTAAATTTATAATTATAATTGTGATTGAAGGCAAGTAGATAGTACAAGACTTAAGTAAAATATTTTACATTATTGTAGGCCTATTTTAACCACAAACTGAGGAGAGGTGGTCAAAAACTTTACATTATTTTGGTATATTGGGTTTAAATTTTGTAAGCTAAAGTTTACATTGTTGAAGGGTTCAGTTGTAATGGACAATATGACTGGCGAATATCACGTAACTGGTGAGTTGATTCTTTTATTCAGCTAAAATAGATAAAAAAAAGTTTATTTATTTATGTAGGCCTATTAATAAATTTTTCGTTTTAATTTGTTTTGATAATAATAATAATAACATATTGATATTTGGCAAATAAATAAAATTATTTTTATCTGCTCTTGGCCTAAATGATGAGTTCTATCTCCACACATTCTAACAACAAACATTTGTAACACACTCTGTTTTATCTGCAGATCCTCTTTCGATGTGTGACATTTGTTTTGAATGCCTTTGTTCTACGCCATGTGAGTCAAGATGTTGTCGGGGTGATGAACGTCCGGCTACTTCTCCTCGAGTCCACCATATTGTATTTGAGCCGAGAAGCGTTCAGAAGGGCTTGCCTCAGTAAAACCACTGATCATAACTGGGCTCAGGTCATTAATCTACTATGGTTAACGTGAGTAATTCTATTCTCTTCCCCTTGGTTAGTCGATAAAGCATCTGCCGACCAGTACAAGTGCCCAGGTTTGAATCACAGGGGTAAAATTGTATCATTGTGAAACTGGGTTTGTTTTATTTCTCAGAGCGATAAATGGCTCTTGGACATGTTTGCGTTGCTTGCCTAACTTATTAACTACCCGCTTCGATGGCAGAATGGTAAAGGCGTCACTTTTGCTATAGGTAAGACTGCCATTGATGGGGAGATCAAGTCCAGACTCCAGTTTGGGTGTACTGAGGGCTGGGTTATTATAATTTTACCCAGTCCAAAAAAAAACACCTAAAAATCCAAAATAAAACCTACTTATTATATTTTGCATACAAAGAAATCGTCAAATACATTTTTGAAAATGGTTACTCATTCTATTGAATACCTCTTGGTTCAAACCCAATAGTAAAACATTGATTTGTATATGGTGTTAAACACAAGTTTTGAAATTACAGATTTTATACAATAGACTAAGCTATAAAATATATTTTAATTGTTTGAACAAAATAATACGGGCTGTATCTGAATAGTCAAGTACACTTAACCTATGAGCTCCAGCAGGCAAAAAAAATAAACAATTGCCAGTCAAACATTGTAGCAAGGGTGACTTGCCACCGCCCTTGGACTCAAGGGTTTGTGAGGGGTGCATCGGCACACTTTGTGACTATTCGGATGGATCTACACTTGATCACGTGATTGCCAATGCAACTGTCAAGTGAACTTGAAGGGTCGTCAGCGTGTGAAGTAGACTATTCGAATACAGCCATGTTCACCTAGAAAATATCTTGGAATGATATAATTTTAAGCTACCTACACTGTATTAATGCTAAGCCCTATAAATAATACTTTGTCAAAAGCGTAAATGCGATCACAAAAGTTCTTAACTTTTATCTTTAACTAAAGAAAGCAACAAATCAATTCTGCAGCTGGCTTGCCAGTAATTTGATTCATGGTCTCCCCTCCCCCTCTTTCTATTCCTTTTACACAGTTTTTTTTAAACCTGCTAGCTTATACAGTATTGTTGTGAAGAATTACATTGTTGCATTATTGTTTTCCTTTAATATGTCTCTTATTACTCCTTTTCTTACTATATTAAAATTAAAATATGTTTCTCTGGATCCTGAATAATTAATATAGAAGAATTACTGGTTTAATCAGCTAACATACATAATATATTTAATAAAACCACAAAAAAACTCTAATATAACCCAACTGGTTTTTTTTCCTAATAGCCAGGGTATTTTTTCAATCCTGACTGAGGGTGGTTTTTCCTAAATGGTTTTCCACTCTCCCTCCATACAAATGCAGGTACACATCCTATAAATATAACCTTCCTAATCCTTAAAACCACTAGCATAATTAATACATAAACATATAACCCAAACGAGTAGTAAGACATGGTGCTAAAAATAATAAAATATGTAATTTCTTATTGGTTCTGCTCTCTCCTAGAACATCGAGCTGTCAATTTTAAGATGAGGGCGACTACCTCTTCACATTGACATTATTAGGATGACAAACTTTTTGTTCAACGTTGTTTAATTGCTGGAAGGGTGACCTGGCGGTCTAGGGGTAAGGTGTCAGACCTCTGTGCTGGGGTCCAGGGTTCAATCTTCGGTCCCTGCACAAATTTATCTGATTGCCAAACCCTTCCTTCACCTTTGACAAGACGTGTATTAATCACAACTTGTGAATGTGTGGAATGCCTAGGTTCGGATCCCACTAAAAAACTGTAGGTCCTCCATTTCATCTCACAATCACCCTACCATTCCAAATTAGTGTAAGTGCGTATAGCCCGAATGGGTAGTAAGATGCGGTGATAATAATAATAATAATAATAATGATAACGATAACGATGACGACGACAATAACAATAACAACAATAATAACAATAACAACTACAACGACAAATAAATTGCTGGACATCTCAAATATTAAACGGTCTTGTTGTTGATTAAAGCACCTGCATTTCTACAAAACCATAACTTCATGTTTTGGTGTCTAAAAATCCAAAAGTTTTAGAATACATATTTTAAACATAATCACATGCCTAGCTTAAATATTCTTTTTGGGGTTTATATTCAGACTAGGGAAGGCTTCTGACCCCTCAAAATGTCTTCTGTGAGTATTCTTGTGGTTTGTGTTTGTATTTTGGTAGATAATGTCAAGGAAAACAATAATTTTACTGGTTGTTTTATATGGGTGTGAAACAAAGATATTTGGTTCATAAATGGATGAGGATACTGGGGAGTGGAGGAGATTACATGATGATGAGTTACTTACCCTGTACTAATTTCAAGACATTGTTAGGATAATTAATTCTTGTAGATTATGGTGGACAGGCAGGAAGTGTGAATGGGAGGTTATATAGAACAGTGTTCAGGGTATTGACTGGTAAACCTGATGGGAAGAGACCAGTGGGAAGACCAAGATGCAGATGGGAGGATAGCATCAGAATGGACCTGAAAGAGATAGGGTGTAATGAAGTGGACTGGCTAGAACTAACTCAAGATAGGGATAGGTGGCATACTTTTGTAAGTGCGGCAATTAACTTTTGAGCTCCTAATGCCATATAATAAGTAAGTAATGTCAAGTGAAGATTTATCCTGCAGGATACCAGTGGTACGACGTCCGCTTAAAGAAGTTCTATAATAATATTAAGTGCATAAAAAACACAGACCAGAAGTATTTGTCAGCACTATTTTTATTTAACTGTGAATGTGTGTGTTTGTTCAAGTCTACCGCTGTGTCAAGTGTTCAGCCTGGTGTTCGGCTACATCTGGTTGTATGTGCTGACCCCACCAAGTGAAGATATAACTCAGCACTACACCCTGGGGGTGTGGTCCATCTGCATCAGCTGCATTGTGGAAATGTGTTGTGAACCTGTGTACCTGGTCTCGCAGGCGTTCCTCTTCGTCAGACTCAAGGTACATCCTCACCGGCTTCATAATCCATATCCGCAAGAAGAGATTGACTCTTCAATAACATATTGCTCTGTTAACATAATCACAATCTGTAAAGTCTGTAGTCCATAAGTAGAGATAGACTCCTCAGTAACATATTGCTCTGTACATAAAGTCCTTATCTCCTTAAGGTCTATGAGAAGAGATCAACTCCACAGTAACATACTGCTTTTTCCAGTCTTGATCCGTAAAGTCCGTAGTCCTTATGAAGAGATCGACTCCACAGTAGCAGACTGCTCTGTACACAAGTCCCAATCCGTAATACAAAAGTTTGTAGCGTTCCATAGAAGTTGCCTAAACTCTAACTTTCTTGATGACTGTCATTACAGATGGCTACAGAGAACCAATCAAAGTTAGACAAACAAATGAGCATTGATGTTGAATTGAAATGAAACAAGCACCATTTCTAAATTTATTATATTTTGATTTATTTACACTTAAAAGCGATTCCTAGAAGATGTTTAAACAAACTAAGACTATCTTAATTTTAAACAAACAACATTAAACAAAAAATAAAATTAAGAAAAAGTTTGATTGTGTTGTTAGAATTTACTGAAATATGTTTATTTTGACAAATTTGATCAGCCAACATAATATTATATTTAGCCAGTTGTTGACAATATATCATGTGATTAAGGACACAAAGAGTAGTCACACAATTGGAATTAATATGAACTTAAGGACTATACGAAACTTACACAGAGTATATAGAGGCTTAAGATGCTTTTAACTTAGCTCAAGTAAAGATCTGTAAAAACAAAAGCAGCATTAAAAAAGTCACAAGACTTGAGCGACCATAGATTTTCTAAATGCAATCCTTCTCTTGAGTCTGCCTAATGAGCTAAGAGTACTGGGTTCAATTCCTGGCATGGCAAAAAATTTCTCATTGATGAAAATATGGGTTTACTCTTTCATAGTGATGAATTAATGGATGGGGACTGGATGTTGGGCCTGCCATAGTATTAAGTTATATTATAAGGCATAAGAAGCTATGGCATGCCTATCAAGCCGGTCGTGGAAACATATGACTTGAATAAAAACTGACCACAGGCTGGAAACAGTAATGAATGTAAAAATTAATCATTCCCTGAAGTTAAATTACGATTGGTTCAGAAACCGGCGGTTGAGACAGAGTTTCCTATAAACTGAGGGCTTTGGTTTCCAGACAATCAAGAATAAATGGTATGTCAGTGGTCACATGGTTTAGGGCAGGGGTGTTCAACCTTCTTAAGGTACAAGGGCCAAAGTTTCTGTTTCTTTGTTGGCTCACAGTATTCTACTGACAATATTAGGATTAAATAAATATTCGTATCAGCTCATTCTTTTACACTTATACTCACACTTAGGATTAGGATTTCTCGTGAATAAATGTGTTTTTTTTTGTTTTTGTTTTCTTATTTTTAGATTTTTCCTATCAGAAAGTAGCATGATTTGTCTGTTTTCTAGAGTTGCAACTTACAGGTTAAAAGTACTTTTGTACTAAAACGCAATACATTTCTTCATGCAAAAAGCTATAATCGGTTATAAAATAACGTTAAACACTTAAATAAAATACATATTTATTTTATTATTATTTAATTATGTAAAATATATAACTGTATTTGTCATTTGTTCTCTTGAAATAATTTTATATTTTTCATGAGCAAGTGGGCTGTGGGTTGAAGACTTCTGGTCTAGGGCATCACTCTCACAATAGACAGGACTGCCGGTGGTGCAGAGGTCAGAGTTTGAATCACTCTCAGGTGTACTGACAGTGGTTTCCCCCTAAATGGTATTACACTCTCCCTCCACACAAACACAGGTACATTAATGTGACTATGCAGATAGCCCAGATAGGTAGTAAGACATGATGTGTGATAGAGCAACAGCGAGAAACTGTTTTTTTAAGCACTGCTTTTGACAACCCATTCAGGGCGATGTTTTAGACCAGGCATGTAAAACTTGTTTGCTACATGCGGCCACATCATTGATTTGTGTGGCGGCTGCATACCTTGTGATGAACCATTTAACAATGATATCCTATTATTATTTTTATAAATATCAAATAAATTCAACATTTTATAATATGAAATTTTGAGAATTCGGGTATGTGAAGTTGGAGTACTAACTCTACTCTTATTTTGACAATTCCCAAAGATTGTTGAATTTGTGCACCAAATGAGTAAAATACAAGGTTAGTCTTATTGTTTTTTCATAAGGGGCCTTCTAATTTCTTTTGTAAAAAAATATAACAAGCTGTAAGAATTTTGTTTCTAAGATAATGACAATACAGAGTTTTTTTTCAGTGCAACACCCTCAGTATTTTTAATGTTCACCGTGGGCCTTATGATCAAAAGAGTACTTGACACACCTACCTTAGAACATGCGGCCAACAAAGTGGGTCAAAGTAAGACTAGTCTAGAGGTGATCCATGTAAAATAAATGTTTTGTATTTTGGCTACCCCGTGTACAGGTGGTGTTGGACACGATCCAAATCGTGGTGCGAACGTTCATCTTCACACCCCTCATTGTGTACCAACCCCAATCTGCAGTGCTGGCCTTTTCGGCTGCCCAGGTCATATCTGCCTGCGTCTACGTCATCGGCTACTATGTCTACTTCTATGTCTACATCAAGCGCCGGAATGAGAAGATATCCCTAAGGAAAAAAGACGACGACATTCCAAGGACGGGTAAAGAGGAAATGGAGGACGACTTTCCGTTTGAGTCTCTAACCGATTTCCTGCCTGCAAGGATTGAAAACCAGGTATGTCAACCTTATATATGTTCAATATTGTAACATCCTTATAACTGTGATATTTCTCTCAGAATAATTAGACTGTTTTCAATTTTCAGACAAGTAGTATTCATTGCTTTTGTTTGCCATAAATATCTACGATTATTTGAATTTTTAATCCGAGGTGTTAATAGACACTTGCACTCGAATGCCGATAGACAACTCCATCATCACCATCAGCATCACCACCACCACCACCACCTGTTACCAGCCTGTGACCGTATCAGCTTAGTAAAATGCATCCATCTTCCTTCGTCCTTCCACCATTATTCATCCTTTAATCGCTTCTATTTTTCTCCTCTCACTTTTACACTTTCTGTTATCTGCTCCTCCCATCTCTTTCTTAGACTCCCTTGCATTCTTTTTCCTACATAATTATTTCCATCATTTTCTTTGCTATCCTTTCTTTTTCCTTCCTCATTACATGTTCATACCATCTTACCCTTGCTTCCTCTACTATCTTATGTACTCCCTGTACCCCAACTCTTCCTCAGATAACTTCATTCCTTATCTTGTTTCTCCTCGTGA
Source organism: Timema bartmani (assembly GCA_902151455.1). NCBI lineage: Eukaryota > Metazoa > Arthropoda > Insecta > Phasmatodea > Timematidae > Timema > Timema bartmani. The sequence goes on from CABFWB010001252.1 coordinate 59,700, forward strand.
CAGCTAACATGCTCCTTACAAACTTCATTCCCATGGCTACCACTTTCCTTGTCTCTCTACATTCAATGTCCATGTTTCTGCTGCATGTGTAACAATAGGTACAAAATACACCCTGTTCAACACTTCCTTACACTTCAAGGGCACTTCTCTTTTCCATAGCAGGTCTCTTACACACCTATAGAACTTCTCCATAGCATGTCTCTTAATTCACCTGTAGAACAACTCTCCCTGTTGTTCTCTTCTCAGATAGACAACTGTCGATAACTAATTTTAAAGGGTTTGATTATGAACAAGGTCAAGAATATGTAGTTTTAAAATGGGCTCAAGTCCGAGGTATGGTTTTCGTGTTAGTCCTATATTTAAGTTTGTTTAACCCTATCAGTCTCACACTTATGTGCGAAGAGTGCCAACTTGGTTTTGTGTGATAGGAGTGCTACAGCTATTACACAGTTTCTGTAAGGTTATACAAACAACAACAACAACAACAAAAACAAAAAATCGACAAACTGTTATTTATGAAAAAATTTTAAGATCCAATATAATAATTTTAATTCGCTAGTACTGCTCTACAATGATAACCAATACATGAATTGAAAATATAAATATAACTTAGTACTAGTACTTTATCCAAAAGTAAGGCTAATCCACAAATATATATTTAAAAAATGTATGCTTTTCAACATGTTTATTTATGATTTTTTTAAGTACATATAGTATTTTACAAGAAAATAAAGTCTTGAAATTTATATGCTAGTAATAAAACTACAGAAATTTTTATTTGTCATCCTACTTTAGAAATATTTGCCATTTTAACTGTACTGAGCACCATATTCTAGCATGAATATAAACTAGTAAAAGGTCATCTACGCTGCCATTCTTAAAGATAATAATAGAGGGGAATGTTATTATTCTAATGACATACTACATTCCCACTATCTATCTGATAATGCCATAACTAGCACAGATTTGGAAAGCCGATATAATAGATCCTATCACTTTTAACAGTAGAAGTTAAAGCCAATCAGATCAGTTCGTGGCACTTTTAACTGTAGATGTCAAAGCCAATCAGATCGGTTCGTGGCACTTTTAACGGTAGATGTCAAAGCCAATCAGATCGGTTCATGGCACTTTTAATGGTAGAAGTCAAAGACGATCAGATCGGTTCATTGCACTTTTAACAGCAGAAGTCAAAGCCAATCAGATCGGTTCGTGGCACTTTTAACGGTAGAAGTCAAAGCCAATCAGATCAGTTCGTGGCACTTTTAACGGTAGAAGTTAAAGCCAATCAAATCGGTTCGTGGCACTTTTAACGGTGGAAGTTAAAGCCAATCAGATCAGTTCGTGGCACTTTTAACAGTAGAAGTCAAAGCCGATCAGATCGGTTCGTGGCACTTTTAACGGTAGAAGTAAAAGCCGATCAGATCAGCTCGTGGCTCTAAGAGGGTCAATATATTGACTAAATATGTCGTATCAGTCCCCGCCTGTCGTGAAATGTTCTCAGCCGCCGGTGAACTACAGGCTGGCCAACCTAACATGGAGTTTCTTCAAGCAAGGGGTATTGAAGCAGGTGTTGACTGAAGGAGAGCGATACATCATGACGCTCTTCTCTGTTCTGACGTTCTCTGAGCAGGGCATATACGACGTGGTGAACAACCTGGGCTCTCTGGCAGCCAGGTTCTTATTCAGACCTATTGAGGACGCCGCCTACTTTTACTTCTCGCAGATGGTGCGCAGGGATTCACCCATTCAGGAGCAAAATCAGGTTTGCGGTTGTACGGCTTATGTTCAAAACTATTATTTTTTTATGGATTAGATCACTTTTTATTTTGGGATGGGATTCTTGAATCCCTTACATAATATGATATTCTAGAGATTTGAGATTTAAAAGGGTCACAAAAAATATACTTTAAATTCAAATTGTAAAGTCTTTACATGAATTCACAATTTTATGCAATCAGTAGAATCAACTATAGATGTGTTTAGTTAGGAAAACATTATTTAATTTTCCTTAATTAATACAAGGATTAAAAAAACAAATTGGAAGGAAATAATTAAATCAAAAATTGAATGCAACAAATATTAACATTTATACATTAAGGTGGGATAGAAAAAGACCCGGTAAAAGGTCAGTGTTTTTTGCAATTTTCATTAAAAAAATTTGAATAAAATAAATAAAATCTTACTCCAGCAGAAACATAGAGTTTAATTTTATTCACATGGTGACATCAACAGTTGTTGAGTATCTGGGGTGTCCTGGAATTTATTGACAACTTTTTCTCTTCATTTAAAAAGTTTGTCATCTAATGATGCTATGTTCTTGACAGATATTCAACAACTGTTGACATCACCGTGTGTAGAAAATTAAACTATATGTTTCTACTGGAGCAATATTTGATTCATTTTGCCTGAAAAAATTGTTTTCATAAGAACTACAAAAATACGAGCCTTAACTCTTACTCTCTATCATCCCACCTTAAAGAGGTATTTTCACCATGTTTTCTAAAATTAAGATTTTAGATCAGAATTCTCTCATTCTCTTGTTTATTCATTCCCTTTGTTGATATTTGTCACCCTCCCCCTGCAGAAGCATATGTCCGAATCATCCAACGTGCTCTGCCAACTGCTGCGCTGTATCACCAGTCTCGGTTTGGTCATCCTGGTGTTTGGTCAGTCCTACTCCACCCTCTTACTGTTCCTGTACGGCGGACGCGGCCTCATTTCCGGCCCGGGCCCCACGCTCATGAGGGCCCATTGCCTGTCTGTCTTGCTACTTGCGGTGAACGGCGTCACGGAGTGCTACTCCTTCGCCACCATGAGCACCCGACAACTAGACAGGTAATAGCCTATCAGCACATGTCCGTGGGTAACGACTCCCGATACTAATATTCTGCTTAACGACACTCTTCTTGAAGTCCATAGTCAGGGATGTGGAAAAATTATCGATACTTTATATAACTATATATAACTCTTATGAAACCCACTTCGATAGCCGCATGGTATAAGGCGTCACTCTCCCAATAGAATATTCTGCCGATGATGGGATGATAATGGATGCGGCTAGATATTCCAAGCTTCGCTACAATTAACTATAAAAGCTTTAGCTTTATTCCACCATGGGTTTGCTTGTGTCTATCATAGCTACATTATTTTTGTCTCCATCACGCAGGTACAACTACATGATGGCGCTGCTGTCCATATTGTTCCTAATCGTGTCTTGGGGGTTGACCACCCTATTGGGAGGAGTGGGCTTCATTCTCGCCAACTGTTGCAACATGGCGGCGAGGATTGCACATAGGTAAACTGGAAGAGAGAGTTATTTCAGCCATCACTGGGAATATTTGATTGGGTTTCAAGGCCCCAGACTTGGAGTCATTTTGACTTTGTGAATCAGACGATAAATTCCCCAGCACGTTTTAAACAAAACCTAAAAGCAAACTTACAATACAACATGGCATTGGTTCACTATCTGTGGTTTCTTACTTATAGTGTTCAGTTCATCAAAGAAAAGTACCACGATACGACGTACCAACCGCTGAAGGGTCTTCTTCCCGGGTCGTATTTCTTAGGAATGCTGGTATTCACGGGGACCCTAACCAAAATATCCGAGGTGAGTTTCAATAAATCACTCAATAATGGTTTGTGACAACGTGTGTAAGTTGTTTTAGTTTTTTGTTCACATACATTCTGAAATGTATTCTTAAATTTCCATATGAATAGCATTATCTGACAGTTAATAAAAGCTACCAGATCTACTACTTTCATGTATTCTTTCACATTAAACAGTTGGTAATTTTTTTTTTCTTTAACGTGTTTTTACATTATTAAAATATGAAATTATGACTATAACAACTTGGATGTTTCTTTTTTTGTGGTAGCGGAGCGGCATTTGTAGTGTAGTTAACTTAAAAATTATTTACAAAAGAAAAAGAGAGCTTCTAAAAGGTTGCTTTCACTTCATAAATAAAGATGGCAAACCGGACGATTTAAGGTAATTCATAATAATAATAATCACAATCAACAACTCTTTACAGCCTGTTGCCGGGTCAATTTATTAAAATGCCTCCATCTTCCTCTATCCTTCCACCACTCTTCCTCCTTTAATTTCTTCCATTCGTCTCCTCTCACTTGAACACTTTCTGCTATCTGCTCCTCCCATCTCTTTCTTGGCCTCCCCTGCGGTCTTTTTCCCACATACCACATTTCCAACATTTTCATCGGCATCCTCTTTTTTTCCATCCTCATTTCATGCCCATACTATCTCAGTCTTGCTTCCTCTACTATTTCATGTACTCCTTGTACTCCAACTCTTTCCCAGATAACTTCATCCCATTTAAGGTAGTTGATAAGTCAATAAAACCCTTATCTGTGCGCTTGTGTTTACAAAATAAAAACTTTTATTTTGAAACTAATATTTTTTATAGATTTTTCCCCCTAAGTTATAAAAAACATTAATTTATGTTGGTCCTCATAAGATAAAAGGGTGAATAAAATACATTTTAATTTAATATTTCTTACACTAGAATAGCTCTTGTTGCCACACCCACAAAACAAAATAAAATGATCGTTTTATTAATATTTTAGGTTTTTTCAATTAGTCATGAAAAAGCCAACCAAACAATAAACTTTAAGGAAGTATTAATAGAAGCTTTTGATAATTCTTTAGATTGAATATCTAGTTTTATAAAGTAAATAAAAGTATTTATACAAGGTTTGACATTAGTGACTGCCAATCAATGCTTGCAATGTCATTTTTTTCAGCTGCACTAAAAGGTTATTCTCAAGGAAATTGAAGTATATTTGTGCCAAGATTCACACATATCAGGGCCATAACCGGCATCTTGGTATTTTGGTCATTGCACCTAGGGATCCTGGATTCAATTCCCAGCTGCTACCATGAATAATTATCAAAAATTTTGACACTTTTTTTGACAGATGTACCTATTTGACTTTCACAAGTTGTTGCACTTGTGCATCGGTGCTGTGAGCTTTGTGTTGGTACTCCTGGCCTGGGGCTATGAGGAGAGAGACTTGGTACGACTTGGCGTGGACAGGTGGAGGCGGAGAAGGTCTTCTGGTGCCAAGCAGAGCTGAGCGTTTGACCAACTAAAGAGGTAAATTATCCAAGATATAACTTTCTCTCTTTGTCAAATGTGCTGTTTTTTTTGATTAAATTATTTGTTTGTATGTGTGCGCGCATTGTTTCTTTATAACCACCTGAGCAGTTAGCATATTCACAATAATGCTCTAGGGCAGTGGTTCCCAACCTTTTTCTCTCCAGGACCAATCCATGACATCGCGGCCATTTGATAAACTTCGCAAGCATTCAAATCCTAATTTTGTAATTATTTTCTCACTGTTTCCTACTACCTGTCCAGGCTGGATGAGTATGGTATAATCTAGAGAAAATCCACCCTTATTTGTGTGGAAGAAGAGGGGGTAGATATCCTCCCTCATTACAAACAACCAGAATTTGAATCTTGACCCCTCTGTCACTAACAAACCAGATGAGCTTGAGGCTTAGCCTGTGTGACCACCTATGCTTGTTTTAATCTCTATAAATTGGTTATAACAATGGGGCCGCTACTCCTAGGTTAGAAATCAATGCTGAGGTAGGGGGGGAACAATTTAGGAAACTCTTTCTTTCCACCTGACAGAGATTCAAATCCTGAACTGCTCAGTTATTGAAATGGGACAGTCTTTTGTAGTAAATTGTTTTATAATAGACGAAAGATCTTCAGGGTCTTCAACCTTTCAAGGTCCCAGGGCCAAAGTTTATCTCTCTTGTTGGCTCTTGGGCCGCAATACTGTATCCACAATATTAGGATTGAAAACTTAATATATTATATTTCTTTTCGCGTCTCGAGTGTCCCGGCGGTGACAAGAACTAACACTCCCGACCATGCTCGAATGCACCCGAAATAGTACTCTCTCCCTTGTCTACTAGAGTGTTTATAAAATAACTTTAAATACTTATTTATTTTATTATTTTATTATGTAAAATATAAAATTGTTTTTTTTTCTCTTGATATAATTTTTTACTGTTCATTAGCCGGCGGGCCGCGTCCTGAAGACCCCTGTACTAGACAATGGGTCAGATCCACTATTTTATGAATTCCAAATTTTGTAGCTGAATCTTTTAAAACATGGTAAACAAAGAGGTGTTTCTTTTACTATATTAATTCTTAAGTTAAAATAAAACTAATAACTAAATGCCAACATTTTTTGCTATAATACAATCAGTTAAGTGATAAATTAATGTTTTGGGGTCTGGTTTTGATGTTTGTTCTATAATTATGTAGGCTAAATCACGAATAAGCGGCTGATAAGATAGCTTAAAAAAATAATTTTTGATTCAAAATATTTTTTCGAATCTTGAATTTGATAATTTCTTTAATCGTCAAATATTTCTAAGGATTTGAGGATTTGACCTACCTTATAAATAAATAATCGTTGGCTTTGTTTATTTAATCATATTAGGTTCAATATATATTTAGAAAGATTTACAAATAATCTTACATAGTAATAAAATGTCAAAGAGTAACAATTCCGATTATTTGATTACAAATAATAATAATAATAGTAGCACATATAATTTATACACAGTCTTCAGTTGCTCATGTTGCTTGATTTATTTTATAGATGGCAGCAGTGATAGCCCCCTTCTGCATCACGATACATTGTCTGCAAACAGGGAATGTATTGCGACCCTAGTCAAATTTTGTATGTATTATGATTCACTTGAACTTTCCAACTTCATGGGAACAAATATATTTAGAAACAGAACTGTGATTTTATACAAATAGAAACTCTTAAGAAAAAAAAAAAATTAAACTATCATTAATATATTTATTTAGCAAATATTATTTACAGACGCACCCAAATACGGCAAGCACTTGATTTAAGAAAACAATATTACTCTCAAGATTTATTTCAAGAATAACATTTGGGATTTCCTCTTTCTGGTGTAGTGTGGACCATGTCTAGCAGCTGGGACCTTCTGATTCTAGAGTAGTGTGGGCTTTTTTTTCCACCACTAGAAGTGTCCAAAATATTTGTGGTGATGTTACCCAAGATGAAAGAAGCTTAGACTCAAGCTATTCTGGGAAATGTGATTTTTGTAAGAATGTTGAAATCTTTATTATCATACAATCATATTACTATCATCTTAATTTATATGCAATGAAAAATAGATAATTCACAAACCATCTATCAAAATAAAAATTTAAAAAGTGAATACCCATTCACTATATTTGTGAAATATTAAATACCCACCACAACCTTTGGTAAATTTAAATAGCTTCCTTTATGCTTTGATAGATGTAAACCCCCACCCCCCAACCAAATCTACCATATTTGAATACAGTCTTCATCAGTTTACCTGTTGTCATTCTCCAAAAGGATGATGGGTGGTTTGGAACCTGGTTCTAGCCGCGCCACTTGATTGGCGATGGCCGTGATGACGCCAGAACTCTCATTAGAAGCCTTCCCCTTCACTGAAACAACAGAACACTGTGAACCAACTGTTATGTCTGTCAGAGGAACTTGTGATTCATGTACTACCCAGCTCTGTGTTGTCTGACAGAGGCACCTGTGATTCATCACCTGTGTTTTGTCTAACAGATCTAAATCATAAAATACTGTACTTCTTTGTCTAATACCTTATTTCACTCTCGTGTCGGCCTACTGAGTCACAAATCACAGGTTCAATTCCCGAAATTACAGAAAATATATCATTGATGAATTGTCTCGTGGAAGTGTTATGTCATTTTGTAAGTTGTATGCTGATTTAAGAAGTGTGTTAAAAGAGGTCATGTTAAATACTGCCAGTGAGAATTTAGTTTATTTGACTGTGCAACCACCTGAAAACCTTCTCTTAATAATTTTACTTCAGGGGTTAAATGATCTGAATCAGGGGTCAACAACCTTTTTGATCCCTGATCTATTTATAAAATTATCAAAAATCCCGCAATCACCCATCATTTCTCCAGTATACTTTGGCTTTTTATAATCTTATATTTATTTCTTGAATTCAGTCTTACCTTAAATACTTATGTCTTTACCTTTATAGAAAAAATTATAGAACAAATAAAATGTGCATTTTCCTACCAAACTATAAATTTCTTAGTTATAACATTACCGATTATGACCGATAAGGGTAATTTTGGTCACAATCAAATATTATTTGAAAGTACTTGATAGGTTTTCAAGTTCAGATGACTCAACTATAAACTTTTAATGACAATATAGTTTTCTTACATGATCAACAGTCAATTAGGCCTACTGCACGATCGACAAGTTGCTTATTCCTTATCTAAGGTTGTACTCTCGCAATAGACTGGACTGCCAATTAAGGGGAGAGTGGGGTTCTGATCCCAGTACTGACGGTGGTTTAATGCAGTTTAGAAAAGTAATAGTTCTAGAACTGTCACTGCTACAAAATAGTTTGGCCAGATATTGGTGGCTCAACTTACCCCCAAGACACAATCCCTGGTTGTTGGACAATACACAACCTGTGACGCCCGCGGCTTCAGTTCTGAAATAGAAACATTTTGTTACGCTACAAAACCGTAGGATCTTTCTAGGGTACTACTGACTAAAATTAAACCTGGAGATAAGGAATAAACAGGTGAAGGATTGCATATGGAGCCTCACTTTGTATAGAGCTTCAATACGGACCGTGAGTAAAAAAGGGAGAAGAAATTGTGAAGTGGTGCTGGAGGAGAAAAGAGAGGCTAAAATGGACAAATCAGGGGACTAATGAAAAAGTTTCAAGACTAGTAAATGAAAATAGAACCATTCTGCAGCTGATTCTATGAAGAAAGATCAACTGAATGGATCATGTTATGAGAATAAATGTCTTATTGAGTGACATCATAGAAGACAAGGGCAATAGAGGATCAGGAAGGCCACGAATGCAACTGATGGATGAACTCAAACAAGGAGTCAAGATGAAGTTTTAGGATATACGTTAAAATTAATTAAATATCGCCAAAATAGATACTACACCATTTTAATACAATTATTTGTGAAATTCACTACTACTTCCCTGTTGTGATCAATACGTATGATAGCTTACTTCGTGTTATTTTTTAGAAGATTTTCATACACAAGATAAAATAGGTAACATTACTAATTTGAAAAAGTTATGTTACAAAGAAAAAAAAAACTATTTATATAGTACTAATTAATCATTTGAGCTTGAAGAAACACTATTAAAGTTGGATAAATGAGAATTTACGCTTAAAAAATAGCGACCATTTCATTTATCATAATCTATGTGTTTAATTCTATTTGCGCATTTATTTAAATTTATTTAACTTATACACCTGTGATTAGTATGCAGTCTGGAATGACGGCTTTTAAGAAAGTTAAAGTTGAGCCAACTTTAGCTCAAGACAGATTTTACTTTGTATCAACACTTACTAATTTTCACTAATCTGTATTTTGGAAATAAAACCTAGCTAAACGAAACTATGAGTGCCTGTGAACAGAGCAGTTGTGTTACTGTGAAGTTTCACTTCTGCTTAGGGACTATCAATATGAAGAATGTAAATGGGGATTAAAAGCTCGTCTCACGGCCGATTATCTGGGAAATTATATGAAATATTATCTTAATAAGGAAAAAAAATTCAAATGCAGTTTTCTGCATTTTTCACTTGACAATAGCGCAGTCTGTCACCTTAATTCAGTTAAAAGTGTGTCTCCCTTCTGAGCTAAGGGTCCGGGGTCAATTTCTTGCATGGTCCAAAAAATGTATCATTAGTGAAATGTGGATTTCCTCTTTTACAGTGATTTAATGGCAGGAGGCTGTATGTTGTGTACGTTCTGGATTTAAGTTAGTTTATAAGTTGTGTACTGGTGTACTCACTTAGTTCAAAAAGTGCACTTTGAATAATAGGCCTACTGCAAATAATAAAAAAGACAGGATCAGTTTGATAGTTTTAGTTTAAAATAGCCAAATCCATTTTCAATTTTATTATATTTTTGAAAATATTGTAAAACTGTTTCACTAATCTCAATTACAATGGTTCAGGCTTAAGTCTACTTACATCTCATCCATACATTTTTCCAAACTCTTTTCCATAGTAATAAATTACAAAAAAAATCTAAGATTTAAAAAAAAGTAAGTATTCCTCTACGTTGTACAAGTGTAGCCACAAAATTCTAAATGATTATGTGAGGTTAGAGGAAGATGACATATCAGCTGATTCAACAAATACACAATTTTTTTTCAGCTTGCAAGGCAATCACTAAATATAGATAATTTACCTTTAAGAGAAATGAGGACCTTAATGTTGAGCGCTGCCGCTAAACAGCAGCACTAATAACAATACCATATGTTTCAACTACTATAGCTAAGGATCACCCGATTATAAGTCTATATTATTATCCAAAATATTTATTATATCGCATTTTAGATTGACTTGAAATATTTCAAAAACTTAATAGAAGGAAATTGCAGTAAATAAGCCGCTTTCATGAATCTTAGATGATGGGGTTCTTGTAAATGCTTTATTATTGGCAATAAATTGTTAGTCAAATTAGTCAGATCATTTAATAAAAAGTATTTCTAGCAACTTATTTAAATTTTAGCTAGTAAAAGATGCTGTGGGGGGAATATCTTAAAAGTCAGCACTATTTTTAGTAGCCTAATATTTACAGTGCAAATAAACTGATTTATTTCCTTGCCAAGTAGCTTAGCTAGTTAAAATGAATTACTAAACCATAATAACGCTATGCAATATAGTAGCTTATATATAAAGACACGCAAATAAATACTTTCAATGAAATAATCCAATGGTTTTGACAACTGATTGTCAAAATATTGTTTAAATGCAAATATTAACAAATTTTCGTGAAAAACTAAAAAGATGCTTCCATTCTATATTAATTAGGGGGCCATCCTTAAACTACCTAAGGGTTTTTAGAAGGAGGAAAGTTCAATATTTCCTTCTAACGTTTTCTTACAAGGAGGAGAGGAGAAAACCCATCGTAAGAAAGGTTATTTTTAATCGATGTTTAAGGTGAGTCAAAATCTGAACAAGAAAAAAGGGACAACCTCACACTCTTCCGCATTGTTGCCAGCTGAACACAATACCGATAATCTTACTTATTTTTACCTCCTTGATTAGTAATATAGAATAGATTTCTTTCAATGTTCTTGTGTGAAAACAAGTCTTTGATAAATTAAAGTGTTACTGTTTGAAAATAGTGAAGTATTATACCTCACTTGGCTGAAGAAACATTTACATCAAAGGATAACCAATTTAGTTTTACGGGTAAGACTACAAATACACTTTTTAATATTTTAAAATATGTAGCTATCATCCCAAGTTTTTCACATTCTCTCAAGGCTACAATATATTTAAAATGGGTTTTTACCTTGTATATGGTTCCAGAAACCATATTATATTGAAAGTTTGGTAAATGGAATGAAATATGGTATCATAAAACTTGTTTAAATCTTTGTTATGCTCTTCAAACCTTTAATTAACACATTTAATTCATTTAGCTAGTCACACTTTGTTGTATCGCATATATTCAATAAAATCATTGAACAATGTCAAAATGCTACATTAACTTATATGTGTGTAGGAGAGGATGAAATACTTGAAAGTTTTATTCTCTCTTACACAATGATATGCAGACGACAGCACGAAAATTCTAGCCACAAATGTCCATCTAGTTATTTTATAGAGATCAATGGGCTGAACTTTAGCGGAACTGTAAATCGTGCTGCCATCTAACTAATATTGGGCTGAATCATCTACAATCCCAATTAGAATGAGAGAAACAACAAACGGAAATGAAAAAATAAATTTAAATATCTTTTTATAAAAGATATAAAATTTTATTTCAAAACTTGAAATTTTTAATATATTTTCAAAGTAATGACATAAATATTATACATTAATGATTTATCCATGTTTTTTTAAAATGGCGGTTAAGATTTAAATTTTTAATCCGATCATAACTAGGTTTACAACCCTATAAAGTATATATTAATCTCATATACGTCACTGGTCCAATCCCCAAAATAATGGGTGTTAAAGATTTGTGGTCTATATTGGCTCCAGTTTGTGACCGTAAGCCACTATGGGAATTACAGGACAAAGCCATAGCTATCGACTTGAGTTGCTGGGTTACCACTATGGGAATTACAGGACAAAGCCGTAGCTATCGACTTGAGTTGCTGGGTTTGTGACAGCCAAAATGTTGATCATCACAACGTGCAGCCGAGAATGTATCTTAGGTGATGTACAATTATAGAGAAAAGTTAGATACATTAATTGAATCTGACTTATTTAGTATAGGTTTTAACCGATCCTGTGGTATGGTGGTCAGTGCACATGGTTACAAGCCAAGGGGTCCAGATTTCGATTCCCGGCTGGTTGGCCTACCAAGGGTATTTTTCACTTAAGGGGAACTATCCAAACGGTCAACAGAGTTTAGCTCAAGTTGGGTTTAAATGTTTCCACTAGTTCCACACACTCATACTCACTATCACCATCACCTCATCTCATCAGGACATGGAAAGAGCCACCACGGAGAGGATGAACTATTAGTACATTTGGGCGTCTCCTGGACAACATTACACAAGTACCGGCTTGTCTTTCCACAAACCGAACTATGAGTGATGTAGCCTTGACACGTAATTTTAGTCTTAACAGATAAAAGTTTTGCCGCAAAAATAGTTATTTTTTAATTTAGAAAAAATTATCTCACTATGAAGATTGTTACCTCTTCAATTATAGTAATTTAAAAAATACCTTTCATCATTTGAGCTTCTGAACAAGGGATGGTCCTTCATTTCTGAAGGTTTGGTTTGAATCCTTCCAGTAGAAAATTGATTTATTCTTAACTCTGGTACAGCAGACTTGACTATTAAAAAGTTCTTTGTCAATTAATAGGCTTGGCTGTTTAAAAATCCTGGTTTTAAAATTTACAATTTTTTTTAATCCCCCATTGCTCAAGGTTTAGTTAGTCTGTAAGTTGTGTGGTGAAATAATGCAGAGTTTAGTGAATGTAGGCCTGAGATGAATACCTAAACATTAAAATCATCTAGACCGCCTAGGTTTTAAGCACAAACTAACTAAGTTTCGCAAACTTCTTAAAAACGTTCCAGGAACCTATTTTTCCGAACGAGCTGCTTGTTGCTTCTGGGCGTGAAGCCATTGTTTGTGTTGGAGGGAATAGCTCCGGCCTTGAAGCACGACACAATGGCTCGTCGGAACAGGCAGCAGCATGGGAAGAATTCCTCGCAACCTGCCGTGGTAACCAAGTCGGGCAAGGGAGGGGGCAGGGGTCACTTTCGCTCTGTCCTTAAACAGGTACTTCAATGAGAACAACTTTACATTTCTTCATGGGTGCACTTTCACTTTGGATATGTTAATAGTAACCACTTCTACTAATTTATATGTTTTTAAAGTGAATCTCTCATGTATATCCTTGAATCCCCAAACCCTCGAATCTCTCACAGTTTCTTTAAGGATACTCTTAGAGATTCAAGAAAATATCAAATTCAAAATTTCGAAAAATGGAATTTGCTTTAGAACTCTACTACAGCTTATTAGTGATTCAACACCAACATTTATTATATACATTTTTTAAAACAATTAGACCCCAGAACATTAATTTAACACTTAACCCAACGCATGAATGTTAAATAATGAGTGCATTTTAGAAAGAAGAAAACAACTTAACATATAAGTTATTATTTCTATCTGTTATTATTTTGTTATAGCCTTATTTCCTCTTATGTTCATAGTTCTTTTACAATATTTGAATTTGAATAATTCAAGATTCGTGATTTGAAGGTAAATTGGAGATTCAAAGCTGACAACTAAAATAGTGGATTTGACCGACCCATCTCTACTTATTGTTTATTTAATTCTTATACATTTGTCCCCAACCTCGTCCCTAGGTTGATATCACTGAGGTGTGATTCAGATGCTGTTCAGATACATCCAGTACAGACTTTGTCTTGGGATGTGATTGCATGCAATGCACAGCAGTGATTCAAGGTTAACAATAAACGCATTTGCGGGTTTAACACCACTTGTGTGTACAAATCATGTAAAAAAAAGCCCAGAAAAAACTCTAACCAGTAGTAAAACATGGTGATAGAAAAGGAATCTAATAAACGCTCACTAAAGTGGACATTCAGACAAAGCCGGTATTCTCGCCTTTCTTGCTTGCCATCTATGGGAAGGTCGAGTTTCAAATCATCGCTGGGTATATCATGATTTAATTTCTAAATATTTTCCCATTATTTCTCCACACAAATGTGAAGTACACCTATAAATTCTACCCGCCTCATTTCTATCAAATTATTGTAAATATTCACATAGCTGGACAGGTAGTGAGATGCCGAGCATGTAAAACATTCCTGCGAGAAAGTTAATGTGAATTTTTTGCTCTGTGTATTGCGTTTTAGTGCGAGGAGCTGCTGAGCATTATGGGAGTGAGCTGTGTCCAAGGGGAGGGCGAGGCAGAGGCTACGTGCGCTCGTCTTAACATTGCGAGGGTCAGTAATGTTTGGATTGTTGGCATTCTGGGGAGGAATTGCATTCTTAACTGTAGTCCTTTATGGACCTTTTTTCTTTCAAAGTTTCATTATTTTATCCGTAAGGGGATCCTTTGGCCTTTTGAAGTTTTGTTCTCACCCCTTTCTGTCTTTCCAGCCAAGCTGTTAAAGTATGTTGGAAGTCATTGATGAACTTGTTAAATGTCTTTCAAGTATTTGTGTTCACCTAATGTTAATGGACTGAAAAAAATAATGCTTTATTTGAATTCAATTAAAAATATGTAATTCTAAATTACTTGCATAAACTATAATAATATGGGGATGGATCCTTTGAATCTTTAAGGATATTTGAGATTCAAGTATTAGAGAAAGTAGGTTGTCGGATTTGAGATTTGAGAATCATAAAAATGTGTTGTTTTCTTAAATTTTGAATTGGAATTGGTTTTATAGCTCTAATACTGCTTATTGGTCGTTCAGCTCCCACATAACAAAAGGAACAACCAGACACCAGACCAATCTTTTAACACTTTACTGAATGAATGAATGAATGTTATAATAAATATATACCCACATTTATATGGAAGGAGAATGGAAAACCATTTAGAAAAAGTCCCCAGTACATCCGACTGGGATTCGAACCTTGATCTCCCCATCATCAGTAGTACAGTTTATTGCAAGAATGACCCCTCAGACCGATTGACCATTGAAGTGGGTAATAATAATTATTATTATTTAAATAGTTTCTGGTGTGGCAGTGTGTTGCAGGCTGCATCACGCAGGACGGTGATTGTTTCCTGTACGGGGCTCAGACCGTGTATCGTAACTTCACAATCAGCCACCAGGGCTCAGGCAGCGCCTCTGCGTTTAGCGTCGACGTGTACAAGATGTCCGAGATAGAGGATAGACTGTCGCTGAGCCGCAAGAAGTTGATCGCCCTGTCCATGCTGTGCGGGTGCGACTACAACGAAAAGGGAGTTGTGGGGGTGGGCAAGGAGACTGCCATGAAGTTCATCGAGAGTATGAACGATGACCAAGATTCTGGACAGGTCTGCATCAGCGTTTTAACTGGGCGACTTATGTTCTTTTTCAAGTCTTACCTCAGTCAGTAGCGAGTCTACCTACTGAGATAAGGGTCCCAGGTTGAATTACTGGCATGGTAAACAAATTTATCATAAGTGAAATGTGGGTTTCCCCAATGAATTAATGACTGAGGGGCTGGGTGTTATGTCTGTTATAGATTTAAGTTAATTTCTAACTAGTATGCTAATATAATCAGTCGGTAGGAATGCAGTTATTCAGGAAAGAATTGGGGTACAGGGAATACATGAGATAGTAGAGGAAGCAAGACTGAAATGGTATGGGCATGTAATGAGGATGGAGAAGGAGAGGATGCCATGATGGAAATGAAGTATGTAGGAAAAACACCGCAAGGAAGACAAAGAGATGGGAGGAACAGATAACAAAAAGTGTGCAAGCTGACCCACCCACAGGCTGGAAACAGTTGATGATGAATGTTCAAAAAGTCCATGTTAAATACATTTAAAATAAAAAAATAAAAATCTCTATAAAACCTTGCTTTGTCTTATTTAAAGATCTGCACTGGTGCTCATGTTGTCTCAGGCGTTGGTGACTGGGAGGTGGAGGAGGTTTATATCTTGACCAAGTGCACCGAAGGGTAGTTTTAAACATTTGAATCATCAACGGGGTTTTCCCATTACCTCTCCAAGCTAATACAGGTGCATTTCTTCCCAACAACTTTTGACATCCTTAGTTCTTAGCTCAGAGATTTTCAACCTTTTCCAACTCACGACACACCGACCAAGGTGCTAAATTGGTCAAGGCACACCATAAGTTTTTTAAGGAGAAATTTTGTCTATAAAAAATTAATGAGATTATGTTAATTGGGAAAAAGCTAAAATTAAAATAATTGTGTTATTTTTTATAAATAATGTTGATCATGAATTAAAAAAAATAATTTAATCCTCACATTTTTTTCTTGCTTCCCCCAAATTCCAGCGGCATACCTTATAGTCCTTCGCAGACACCGGTTGAAAAATGCTGTCTTAGATAAAGCCATAGTGGCTGAATATAATTGATTTAAAAGATGCTTTTGTATATTTGATGAAAGGATAGGAACAAATAGGTCAGACACATCATCGACTTGTTTTTATTTTATTTTTCAATACATCTCAGTATTCTTTACTTTCGTTTTCCTTTGGTGTGCCTTTCCGGGAAGTTTGTTGTGCATCCCACATTCCCGCTTGAAGTGTTCTCATCCAATCAGATGGTAATGTTCAGTTTCCTCGAAGAAGCAACTTTTTCTTCTTTGTCCAGAGGCAGCAGTGTAAGATGAATGTAAGGTGCTTTTCTCTTTTCATTGCTTTATGTGGTAGAAGGTACAGGGAAAAGGGATAGGAAACAACACAATATGTCTATTTTACAATGAAAAGAAGAACACAGTTTGTACTTTACACTGCTGTCACTGGACAAATAGTTAATGGCAGTCCCTCGACGTAGGTTTCATTTTCTTGGAACTCGTCAGGAGGATGTGGGAGATACGCAACACAACTTCCTAAAAAAAGGACGCTAAAAAACACCAAAGGAAGTATTGGGAAATACGTAAAGAATGATAGAAAACTTTATAGGAATATGTAAAGGGAATAAAACCTTATTGTTGTTTTTCGACCTATTTTTATCTATCCTTCAAACGTCATCTTCCATACAATTTTTACCTTAAAAGTGAAAAAAAGTTTTTTTTATAAAGAGTTGTTTAAATATAAAACAGTTTTATGCCTAGGGAGTGCATGTTTACCACTCAAACAAAAAAAACTTTTTTCAACCCTTCGAGATGTACACATGTCATTAATTACACTAGTATGTTAGGGATGAGGAAGGCAAAATTTAGAGGAAATGTACCCATATTTGTGTGGGGGTAGACTGGAAAACTATTTAAGATAAACACCATTATTGCTATTGCGAGAGTAACGCCATTAGACCATTCAACCATCGAAGCTGGTTAACAGCTAATTGTTTATTTAACTCTCTTCCAGATTGAAACATTGGCGCTCAGACCCATACTTCACCAGCCTCGAGTTTCAGCTTGAAGCAATGGGCCGCAAGGACTTGTGTGAGCGCTGTGGCCACACTGGCAGGAGAGCATTCCATGACAAGAAAGGGTGCGGGCTCTGTGGCCAGTCCCTTGGTTGTTTGGAGGACAAGGCGGGTCTCAGGGGCATGACGTTGTGAGTTGAAGAATGTTTGTTAACTCACAATTTTTTAAAACATTTTTTACTATTTCAACTACTTGCGATATTATTGCATCTTGGAGGCCCAATTATTTTTTTTATTCATATTATTTATAGGTGTAATAAATCTTCAAAAAACTAAATTCAAAAGTAGAAATTGGTCAGATCCCTTTTTTGCTAATTAATATTAATTTTACCTACAAATCTCAAATACAAATCTGAATCTTAAGAAATTATTGTTAACAAAATTGTTAAACTTTTCCAAATTGGTTTAATTATCCTCTCCCCCTTAATTTTTATATTTTTTTACCGCATCTTGGTACCTGCTTGAGTGATACAAATAAATTAATTATGGTAATGAATAAGGACGACTAAGGTAGAATTTCACAGGAAATGTATACTAATTTGTGTGGAAGAGAGTTGTAAAAACCACCCTTAGTGCTCTCGACCGAGATTCGAACCTCTAGCTTCCCGTCACCGGCAATCCAATCCAACACAAGAGTGACATGTTATGACAAGGCCACTGATGCGGGTCTGACTTGGTTGAAATAATGGTCTAAGACCTAGTTGTTTTGTTTGTCCTTATATTTTATTAAGAGAAACCACAAAAAAGAAGCATAATGTATCCAATCAAAATCTCAATTTTTTTTTCCAAACCTCATTTTTTGTTAATACTCTAAATATCCTTGAAGATTCGAAGAACACATCCCCATTCAAAAGTGAGCACCTAAAAAATTTTTGTTTAGAATAATTGATAATTACCTTGTGGTAAAACCACCCCCAGTAGAGTTTGATGGGATAGAACCATAACCTTTCGACTAAGAGTCAAGCCCCACTATGACAGATAATGCTCGTGTACACGAAAGCAACATTTGTGTTCCCTTGTGCGCAGGGAAGACCGCAAGTTGGTGTCGCTGGAACTTGGAATACGTAAGAAAGCCCTTCAGGACCCTAAATTCCCCTCCCAGGACATGATGGACGAGTTCCTTCGCACCAGGGACATGCCCCAAGTAGACATGACGTGG
The DNA here is from genome assembly GCA_902151455.1 of Timema bartmani. Classification (NCBI taxonomy): domain Eukaryota; kingdom Metazoa; phylum Arthropoda; class Insecta; order Phasmatodea; family Timematidae; genus Timema; species Timema bartmani. Next base: position 78,497 of record CABFWB010001252.1, read on the forward strand.
AGGCAGCCGAGGATACTAGACTTCATTGTAAGACCAGGCATGGTGCCATTATAACTTTGAGTTCCCAGGCATGGGCTTAACTTTCTCTTATTTATTGAGGGGGAAAGGCGGGCAGAAATAACTGGGTTTGTATCCAGTCTTTTGGGGGTGAGAAAGAGGGGAAGGGGAGGATCTATCTGTGGTGGCTTGTGTTGAAGTCTCCAACTAGAGTTGCCGAGAATTTTTATAACATTAAATCTCTTGTGAAGCAATTTAAAACGTTTTTACTAGAGCTGTGTCAAATCCGATTCATAATTTTTCTTTTGAAACTAGAATCTAAATTCATATCCTTGAATCTTTAAAAATATACAATTAAAATTAAAGCAGAAAGAATTAAAATTAGATTTATAATAAATGAATTATTGCTTAATGGCTGAAAATGAATAATAAGACAGTGTAGAGACATTGTACAATAATATAAAGTAAGTGATAGTGAAGGAAGACAACTTGAAAGGATAGTTAGGTTTGGCCTAGGTTAGAACAAACAAACACACTTCTCTCGTCATTTATTAATACACTTTTTTAAATTTTTGGAAGAATTACTAAGTTGGATAGATGTAAAAAGTGATGTTGCAAGACAAAATATATGATTAGGATTTACTTCTATTAAAAACAATATGTCAGAATATGAACATTAAACATAAAAACAATAACTCATCATCAACTTGTCTACATATAAGTTGATGAAAAGTCTAAAAATATATAAATACACGTTAAGAAAGTTGTAACAAAACTTACAGATTAACTATATAGTCTGGACAAAACAATTTATTAAGTTCAAATAAATTATTAATTAAAAAGTAAAAAATTTAATATAGAGGTTAGCACTAGCCACATGAGTTATAATGCAGTCATTAAGTATTATTGTACAAAGACATTTAAATATACAATATATAATAGAAAAACAATGTTTAAAGTTCAAATATGAATTAAAGTAAAAAGAGTATAAAATTTAATTTGGAGGTTAACATCTGCCAACGATTTTAAATGAAGTAGAAAATGTAGTGGAATATTCTAAGCCTTATCTGTTTTTGTCCCATTACTCCTTATACATATCGAGCACTAGACAGATGCTGGAATACTTTCATGTAGTTCCATATAACATCTTTCTTTGTATTTTATGTGTCTCTTTATTTTAAAAAGGAATATTTACAAAAATTAAAATCATGTGTAACTGTGAAAGTGTTAAAAGCGTAAGAAGAAATGAAGATAGAAGTGTGTTTGTTCCTATCTAGGCCTAACCTAACTATCCTTTCAGGTTGACTTCCTTCACTATCACTTAATTTACATTAATGTACAGTGTTTCTACACTGTCTTATTATACATTTCCAGCCATTAGGCAATAATTCACTTTTTGAACCTACATTGAGGCATTACATTAGGCATCAACATTTTTATTGGCGAAGCTTCTTAACTGTCAAAGCATTTTTTTTAGTGAAGTTGAAGCTGATAAACAAAGTTCAAGTAAGATTTTGAATTCACAAAAGATAGAATTTTACCCATCTCTAACGATAATGTACCCTTCGTGTTGGCTCGTTTCAGAGGTACTCTGTGAGACTCCTGAGCTGGACAGAGGACTATGCCCTCGACAAGTTCCTGCCTCTGCTCACCAGATGGCATCTGATCCACGCGGCAAAGACTAGCGACCACCGCCGACTCGTCTCTGCCTTGCGCATCGTCAGGAAGCGTGTCCAGAGAGGTGTGGCATGCTTGGAGGTGGTCTGGGAGGATGTAGGCGGATGGTTGTCCAGTGTCGTGACGGAGAGAAAGGGGGATGAGGTCGTGCTCGTTACTGTGGAGCCCAGAGAACTGTTGGAAAGAGCGTACCCACATCTCATCGAGGATTTTGAAAGAGAGAAACAAGCCAAAAGTAAAAAAGGTGAGATATTTAGGATGAAAAAAAAAATTGAAATTAATTTTTGCAAGATGGTTTTATTTTTATTTGCTCACATTAAACATTTCTGGATAGCAGTTTATTTATCAAAGAGGAGACCCAATGCTAAATTTTTTATAACACATTGAAATTGACACAAGTAAGGAAAAAAAAGTGAGATAAAAAACTAATGAGTGAAAATTGAATGAAGAAATCCCACCTATAGTTAGAGGAAAAGATATGGGTAAAATCCATTGTCACTACTGAGAGTTCTCCTACTATGCACGGTTTTTACACACAATTTGGATTTAACGCAATCCCCAAAATAGAGATTGTTTTTTGACTACACAATCCCAAGAACGCTCTTACACGATTTCTGATAATGAGCCACTGTGATTCCCCGCACTAGTGCCTTGTTTCTCCACCACACATGTCTAGTAGAGCACGTGCACGAGTATTGGTCACTGTGTTTCCCTGCGCTAGTGCCTTGTTTCTCCACCACACATGTCTAGTAGAGCACGTGCAACGAGTATTGGTCACTGTGATTCCCTGCGCTAGTGCCTTGTTTCTCCACCACACATGTCTAATAGAGGACGTGCACGAGTATTGGTCACTGTGTTTCCCTGCGCTAGTGCCTTGTTTCTCCACCACACATGTCTAATAGAGGACGTGCACAAGTATTGGTCACTGTGATTCCCTGTGCTAGTGCCTTGTTTCTCCACCACACATGTGTAGTAGAGCGTGTGCATGAGTATTAGTCACTGTGTTTCCCTGCTTTAGCGCCTTGTTTCTCTGCCACTAGTGCTATAATGGTGCTCAAGTTTTTTCCATCTTGATTGTAAAACTAGACAAATTGTATTCTTATTTACAGCAATTACAGTATAATCAAGGTATTATTTAATAAAATGAATTAATGGCTAATGGCTTGGGAATGTACAATAAGACAATGTAGAAACACTACAATAATGCACAGTAAATGATAGTGAAGGAAGCCAATCTGAAAGAATAGTTAGGTTTGGCCTAGATAGAAAAACACACTCCTCTCTTCATTTCTTCTCTTCTCAAACTATTGCACTCTATTACACTTCACACATTGTTGAATTTTCGGAGGTGATCCTTTATCATTAGAAACGAAAAATTGAAAACACACAAACAAAGTTAGGCTATAGAACTACTGGTATTATTTAGGTATTTTAATGACTCTAAATATTTTTAATAATATCTTTTATAAACAATAATTTATGGATAACACATAACAAAAATGAACTATAAAACATGTTAAAATACAATCGAAAGTTGATTTTTTATAGGGCTGGTTGGTATCTACTACCCCCTAACGCATATTTTCCATTTAACTAATGTTTTCTATAGCCTGATTTTTCGACAACGCGGTGCTTTTTTGGAGCTATAGGAGAACTTCATGTACCAGTGGATTTCACCCGTATATTTTCCTCTTTTTCTTAATAATTGTTTGGTGGCACCCAATGTTAATTTCTCTTCTATTTAACTCCTGGTTGGTGTTTAGCCTTAATATTGTTGTTTTAGGTTAATTAGTTTAAAATGTGCATATTAAATATACAATCAAATTAAAACAGGAAAATGATGTCTTTGTTTCCAGGGAAATCCAGGATAAAACATGGTAAAAAGAACATAGAAAAAGAAAATGACACTAAAGCCAAGGATTCATGTGGCTGCAAGGGTAACGATGGTAGCGGCATGCCGAAACATCAAAAACACCTCTGTCAGTATCTGAAACAGGCCCCAGTTGACTCTGATGCAAACAATATCCATGATTTATTGGATAATTTATGCATAGAAGATCAAAACCTTCCGAGGGTCAAACCTCTCTCAACACAGCTTGATAAACCTAACAAACAAAAGGTTAAAAGGATTGGTAAGAAGAATGAACCTAAAGTTCAGTTTAAAACTTTACTCGGGAAACTCAACATGAATCTAGTAAGTAAGGAGGTTGGATGCAGTAGACAAACGCCTGCAAGTGTAAACTCGATAGATAAATACTGTTTGAAGGGTCGTGAAACACAACCTGTAGGAATGAGGGCACATATTAGAAATAAAGGTAACGTTTACAAATGCTCACCAAGAAGTGGTCGGTCATGTATTAATAAAGATAAAGAAAATGTTGACCCCAATTTCAGCGAGGACAGTATGGTTGACGAATGTTGCGAGTGTTGTGATGATGACATCATGGACTTGACATCACTCGTTGAAAGCATTGTCAGTGGTACAAGCCATAACGACACTTCAGCTCGTGGTGATGATTGCACAACTATCCCGGCACATGTTGATGTATTCAAAGCTTCATCAACCTTCACACATGTCTTGTCTACAAACAGTGATAAACACAAAAACTCCTCTGACATCAGCGTTTGTTCTAGTTTTGTGTCACCCTCCTCAGATGGAAAACCGTCGAGCTCTAGTGAGGTTTTTTCGAGGGAGGAGGAAGATTTGTCAGACGAAGAGTTCCGGTACGTACCTTTATACGAGCGGGTTTTGGCTTTGCAGAAGAAAGAAATGTTTGGCAGTGCCCTCCCGAGTCACCAAATGTTAGATCAAGGCTCAAAATCCCCTTCCCTTGGTCATGATCTGTCTACATCAACCCTCAGTTCTCTAGAGACGAACCGTCATGGTGACAAACAGAACAATAATATAACATTCTATCGAAGATTAGACGATTCGACACACAAGCAGGATCGTGAATCTAAAAGTAGTCATTTTTCATTCCAGAGCTCAGCTTTAAGGGAAACTCACGGGAGTTTGCCAGAAAATATTGCGAGTATGTCTTCAAAACATTTCTTTGCTAGGTCATCAAATTTTGGTGTGTTAAAAATGCCTGAATGTGCCGGCTACATGGAGAATATCAACTTTAGTCTCGGGGAGAGTTTTCTTCTGAACACACTGGATCAGAGTTGTTTGGAGTAATTATATTTTGAACATTTCTAAGAATAATCTAGTTTTTACTAGATGTGTATAAAGTCCACTTTTTCAATTTGAAGCTAAGTCAAATCAAATAATACGAGATATTCTCAAAGCCAAATCTAAGTTTGAATATTGAATAAAAGTTAATGTTGGATGAACTATACTTTGCATAGCTATGTAAATTTAGGTATTAAAAATTTAATTTGCAAAGTGCTATATTTCAAACACAATTAATATAATTCTTTTTAAAATAATAAATTAAGATAATATCACAAAATATAATTTAATTATTTCAGATTTTTTTTATGCCAAAATTAATTTGTGATGGAAATAACAGCAAAAAATGGAAAGAAAAAAAATTGTGGTTTTAACTTTTAAATATTTTTTTTGGTGAAGCTTCATAATTGCCAAATCCAAAATTTTACTTTCAAATCGAAGTTGAAGTGAACAAATATTCAAAGTAAAGTCTAAGCTTTCGAATCTTCACACAGCCATAGTTGTTAGAGGATTTTATAAACATTGGTTGTTTGATAGACATTTAAAACACATCTCAATAATAAGTGGGGCACATTAGACTATTTATTCAGCACAAGAGGGTAGAACACTTGCCATGGCTTAGTGTTGGGGCCCTAAAAAATTGCTGTGATGTGAACTATTTCTATCTAGATCTTTTAGAAAGTCCTTGGCTTTCTATTTTCCTTTGAATGTATGTTGAATACAGCTGTTCTTTGCACCTTATTTTCCTTGTTTTTGCAATGAATGTAAAGTGAGTTGAGAAAGAGGAAAAATGTGCGAAGAATTCAATGCAAAAAGGTGAAATCCTCCTTTCTTCTGGCTTATAGAGTAGAAAAAGCCATACATACATTGAAACACAACACAAAAGCTTTGTATAAAAATGAGGTGGCCTAATGCCTAAATAATTTTATAGTAAAGGAAATTGATAGAACTAAATAAAAAAAAAAATAAACTGCTAAGAGTAAATTTGATGAAGAAAGCCCACCTAGGGAAAGAGGAAAAATGTGGGAAGAATCCAATGCACAAAGGTGACATCTTCTTCCTTTCTTCTGTCTTTTATAGTAGAAGTAGTCACACACACATTTTAACACATTTTCCCTCTTTNTTTCCCTAGGTGGGCTTTCTTCATCAAATTTACTCTTAGTAGTTTATTTTTCCTTTTTCTTTGGCTCTATCAATTTCCTTTACACAAAAGTTTTTATAATTTGGCATTGTCTTTATAAAAAAATAAATAAGGAAAACTCTTAACCACTCTATTTTGAACTAGCAAAAACTATTTAAACCTTTGTGGTAAACCGTTGTTTAGATTAAATAAAATACCATAGTGTTTTAAACAGCTCCTGTTAATTCAAAATAGAGTAGGTTAGTGTTTTCTTTTACACTATATATATATATATATATATATATATATATATATATAAAGGACAATAATGTTGAAGTTACAAATCTTTGTTTTTCAATGTGTGTGTGACCACTTTTACTCTAGAAGCCAGAAGAATGTGTGAAGATACGTCACTTTTGTGTATTGGATTATCCCCAAATCTCTTCCCAATGTTCTTCACCTAATTTTCACTAAGTTTATCTTTTCTTATTTTTATCAAGTTCCATTACTGTTTAATCATCTGGCCATTGGGCCTCCTCTTTGTTAAACATAAAGAATTTTATATTAAAAAAAAAGAATGTGATAATTTCATTAAACAGCCTGCAAAATTGAAACATAAAAGAATATGAAGTATATTGTCAGCTGCTCACCTTGATCCAATCTCGATATCTTTGTTTGTAATATGTAACATATGGTTGTCGTCTAGCAGCGATAATTTGACTGCGGGGAACAGGAGGTTTTTGACGATGAAATATTTAGACACTTTATTGTTAGTTTATATAAATAAAGGAAAAATTGCACCAAACTGATGTATTAAATTAAACATCGAAAGGAGGTTAGAAGGACAAGGCCTACACACTTATTAGTAAATGGCAGGCCTCAAAATTCACAGTTAAAACACAAAAAAACACATAATTATGTAATCATCAGGGTACATTGGTCTTCAGCAGAAGAGAGTAAAACAAACTGGACTATGGCTGCATAGCTAGAGGTAGATCATTGTCACTTAGATACTGTTTTTGTCTGTTTCTTGATTTTAAAAAAAGGGTTTAGGCTTAATTCAATAGTTAAATATAATATAAATCCAACATATATACACCTACCAAGAGTCAAGACACAAGTTTGAACAGGCAATTGCAGAATCCAATTCTAAACTTTATTTTGAATCAAGAAACGGGCAACAACAGAATCTAAGTAACCACGACCTACCTCTAGCTATGCTGTCATAGTCAAGTCTGTATTTAACTCTCTTCTGTTCAAGAAGGTGACTGATGTACCCTGAAAATTACATTTTTATGTGTTTTAATTGTGAACTTTTGAGTCCTACAGTTTTCTGGTAAATGTGTAGGCCTTGCCGTTCTATCCTCCTTTCAATGTTAAATTTACTGTTATTTTGTAATGTTTGTTGTTCTATAAGTGTATTTAGTATTATTTTAATAAACATTTGATAATGGAAGAATGTTGTAGTGATTTTTCCACTGTCGTTAAAACTTGTATAACCCTCAACCAATACATTTATACAGAATAACTTATAAGAGTAGGATCCAAAAGTAAGCAATTTTTTTTTAATAATGTAAATCTCTTTTTAATATAATTCAATTTTTCCATCTATTACTGTTTCCAATCTATGGCCTGGTCCAGTTTTTTATTCAAGCCATATATTTTCCACTACCGGCTTGCTAGGCCTGTCGTAGTTTATATGCCTTATAATCTAACTTAAGACTAGGACAAGTACAACATCCAGTCCCTGCCCGTCAATTTTTCAATGTGAAAGGAAAAACCCATATTTTCATCATTGATAAATTTTCGGCCTTGCTTAAAATCGAACCCAGGAACTTTAGTTCAGTATACAAACACACTATCAACTTAGCTAAGATGTCGGACAACATAATTCAATTCAAACTAAAAAAATATGCTTCGCAGATATCTATATTTTTACCTATATTTTAATTTTGTAATAGATTAATCACTTTTTTAATTCCTCTTTTTAATAAAAACAATACAAAGAGGTTGTTGGTGCCTGGAGATACACTTAAAGAAAACCCAAGTCCCTCAAACCACACCACCTTTTGCACCCGGGAAAGACAACCAGGGATCGAACCAAAGTCTTTCAGACAAGAGAGAGAATGTGTTTGAAAACATCTCACCAAGCTTGCCCTTGTTTGAAACTATTCATCTATTAATCCCCACTTTAATTAAAAGAAAAACATTTTTTTCTTTTCCTTCCTTGGTTGTAGGGTGGGTGGATGGATGGTCCAACCTAGCTGCTGACTGGCCTTGATATGAGAAGTGGGATATGCTAAATTCCTAAGCAAATCAAAATGTTACCAATCATTTATAGATTTTTATGTTTCCACTTCAACTAGACAATCATTAACTATTTTTTTGGTACCACATATTGTATCTAAAGGATCAAACTCAGGACCCTTAGCTCAGCAGGTAGACATGCTACAGGACCCTTAGCTCAGCAGGCATACATGCTATAGGACCCTTAGCTCAGCAGGCAGACACACTACAGGACCCTTAGCTCAGCAGGCATACACGCTACAGGACCCTTAGCTCAACAGGCAGACACACTACAGGACCCTTAGCTCAACAGGCAGACACACTACAGGACCCTTAGCTCAGCATGTAGACACACTACAGGACCCTTAGCTCAGCAGGCAGATACGCTACAGGACCCTTAGCTCAACAGCCAGACAGGCTACAGGACCCTTAGCTCAGCAGGCAGACACCCTACAGGACCCCTAGCTCAGCAGGCAGACACGCTACCGACCTACCTAAGAAGTGGTGAACCCCCCCCCATTAAAAATCAATACATATATTCAATTATAAAGTGTTGTGTATGACTCGCGCATTACTTACATGGACTCTGTGGAAGTTTGGAAAGTTTAAAACTTCGAGCCGTTAATAATTTATTCAACAGTAAAATTGAGAACTGTTGATCCATTAAAACTATTCATAATCATAGAAAATTGCCACCACTTACTATTGATAATTAATGGTCAAACTTTGTTTTGTTAACTTTTATTGATTTAATGAAGCGGCTTCATGGCTGAATACAGTTAGTGGTAAACTTTGTGTTCAGTTTAGAAAACCTGAAAACTATTTTGTGTGTGTATGTTGTTTATCTATCTATATAACTATACATACAATTATGTAAGAATTTTAATAGTCACTTGTAATAGTGGGACTTGGTTAAGTCATAAGTTCAGGGATCGGAGTAAAATAAAAGTTTTCCTCTAACTTGCACTAAATTTCAATACTAGCTCCTCTAAGTTCGCCCCATGTAGGATGTCAGTCCCACATCTCTCTATGCCTGGACTTGGACCCAAGCTAAAGGTGGTGATACAAGCCCCCCCCACCATCTACCCGGGACCTGCGCAAGGAGGGAAATGGCGAACAAAATGTGTACAATAAAAAGCTTTGAATCAATTTTAGTGTGAAAACTTGCAGCCAACGCTGTAATGATCCACTGGTACTGGTATATTTAAAGAACTGTCCCTGTTGTTTGGAGGTCATAGAGGTTGAGAACAGATTGTGAAGAGATTGGTCAGATGTCTTTTATTTCTTATCTTAAAATAAATATTATTTATATAGAGGGGACACTTGAATCCCTCAAATCCTACGGTATTTGAGGGATTCGAGATCAGTAAAATTCTCAAAAAAAGTATCTTGAATACAATTATGAAGATCTTTGACTTTAACAATTTTAAGCTATTGGTAAATGGAATTAAATACAGACTTGTGTAGTTGGAAGAAAAACAAAATAAAAAAGGACAAAATTATATTAATATCATTAATTTACATAACTTACATTGATTACATAATGTAATCAACATGTCAATGGCAGCAAGCCTCAAACAACTTTTCTCTAAATTGAATTTTAAATATTTTCACTTGAACTAAAATTGTACATTTTTTAAGATTCGAGAATTTGAATTTAGATTCTAAAGAAAATTTAAGATTCGGATTTGAGAAATATAGTATTTGACCCCCCTCCCCCCTCTGTAATATGTGGTGTCTTATTACCTCAATGTCATGTTGTTATTACCATTGTTTTTGTTTTTTAAAACATTTCTCACAGACTTAAAGAGTATTAGCACTTTTGAGAACATTTATAACGAACTAATCACTCGTTCAACCACCTGCACAGCTTCTATCTCACTGATCTCTCTGGTCGAACCGAGTTCTGTCGAATAAAAGACGACACATCATGTTGCAACCAAATATACACGTGTGGGACACAGCTACCGAGAACTGGCGGCGGTTGCTACATCTGCCCTCTTTCGGCGGTGGCGAAAACTTGATGACCAACTGTTGGCCGCATCTGGTTCGTAGGAACCTTGGAGGGATCACCCTGAATGTAACAGCATTTGAGGTAACGAACGTCAGGGAAATCTTGTATTAATGAATGAGAGGTGATTAGGAGGGCTTATTCACTCAACTACTTAGACAGAGACTTTGTTTAGTACTTAGTATATCTAAACAAATGGAGTAGTTTCGAGGAATCCACTTTGGTGGCCGCAAGGTCTAACGCGCTACTCTTGCAGTAGACTAGACTGCCGATGATGGGGAGATCGAGGTTCGAATCTCGGTCGGGTGTACTAATGGTGGTTTTTACAAAATGGTTTTCCACTCTACCTCCACATAAATATGGGTACACTTCCCACAAATATAACCTTCCTCATCCCTAAAACCATTAGCGCAAGCATATAACCCAAATGGGTAGTAATATGTGGTGCTAAAAAAAATTGAGGCTATAATTTAGAGGAAATGTAACCATGTGTTTGTATGTAGAGTGGAAAACCATCTTAACACAACCGACTGGGATTTGATCCTCAACCTCCATATCAGTATTATTAACTCACAAACTGATACATGATAATTATCCACAGAATCAGTCCTGGTAAATGAATAAAATTCAATAAAGTGGAAAATGACAACCTGGATATGGGAATCGAACCCGGGACCTTTGGATTTGCATGGCAATACACCAACAACTAATGAAAGATGACCCTGGTTATGAGACAAACCTAGATGGCTCAATGGTAGCGCATTGGCGCACAAAGCCAAAGATGCTGAATTCGATTCCAGTGTCTTGGTTGTCATTTTTCACTTAATTGAAACCCTATTAGTAAGCTAAACCACCAGCCTCTTGGTTTTGTGGTTAGCGTTCCTGGATACTAATATAGAGATTCCAGGTTTGATTACTGCCAGTACCGTAATTATTTTCCCCTAAGGTTAATAGTTCTTATGGCTGCCATGGTCTGGTTAATTAGGCTTAATTTATATCTAAGACTTCTATTTCATTATCATCACAACATCTCATCGGGGCGAAGTACCCACACCTACATGATGTCTCATCTTCAGAAGACAGTCACATATCTGCCACTGCCAGTAGAAGACCAGGAAAGTCTAGCCGACAAACCCTGGTGGCATACTAAAAAAATACCAACTAGGTGAGACTGACGCCTTGGTCTGCATGCCTACTAATGCGGATGGTATGTTATGAAATAAATAACTACAACATTTTATTGAAATCAAATCTTCATTACAGAATATGGCCTTACATGTCTCATAATGCAAGTGTTAAAAGCGGTCGACAACATGGTAATTGAATCTGGTATCTTTGGATTAGCTCGCAATTTGCTCATACTCCTAAGATTGTCTCGTGTCCAGATTTACACATCACTTTTTGGGCAGAGCGCCTGAGGACTGACGCAATCATAGAAGTGTCATGAACATTTAATTTATTTTGTGAGGAGCCCTGAGACATGGTCAAGATTGTTGAGGTTTGTTTAAAGTAATACCTCTGTGAGCCTTTGGTTTGAATCCTGGTGAGGTCAAGAGTCTAGTCGCCATGTGGTATAATATGAATTCAATCCCGAGAGCTGATGACCCCATTCATAACAAGTGCTTTTATCTTAGCACCACGTCTTACTACTCATTTGCGTTATATGTACATGTAATATTTACATTAATATATTAGAGATGAGAAAGGTGGAGTTTAGAGGAAGTGGCTCACATATGCGTGGAGAGAGTGTGAAAAGAATCTAGGAAAAAACACTCTAAGATACACTCGACTGCGATTTGAACCCCGATCTGCCCGTCATCGGCAGTCTAATCTATTACGGGAGGAAAGCCTTTAGACCATTTGGCCACCGAAGTGGGTTTTAAGGGTTGGTTCCAAACATTAGCTGTACATACATGAGGGTGTTTGTATGTCAACAGATGGGGCGCCTGCTGTTCTTCGAGAATAACGAGACACAACTCGGGGGATTCCACGGGGCTGTGTGGACAACCTTGTCACAGACACTCAACTTCACGCAAGTATCACAGAGCCTCCTTCTTCCAATATTAATTAGATTTAGCTGTAGTTAAAATGATTCAAGTGAATATATAAAAAACATTCCACTAATCATATCTTCTTTTATATTAATACAATGAAGAGTTTGTCTGTCATGACTCATAAGCATTGCACGATATCTACAGCATGCAAAGGGCTGACATTTTAAAATTAACAGCCCGGTTTACTGATCGAGCTAGGATGTTGGACCTCAATCCCGATTGATTCCATCCCTGACCGGGGTATACTTCCCCCATTTTGTAACAAATGTTGGGTAGTTGGGTTGGATACAAGGCCGTAGCCAGCCAATAATTTCAGGGGGGGGGTTTGGTGGGCCTATCCCCCAATTGACAGAGGCTAGAAAAAATTCTAAATAAAAAACTGTTCTAGAAGCTATCTGAAGTGTTTTTTTTATGGCAACACTACCCCCAACTGTCGGAGGCTAGGACAAATTCTAATTACTAAACAGATCTAGAAGCTCTCTTAAGTGCTTTTTTATGATACCATAACCTCCTAAATGCCGGAGGCTATAGGAAAAATCTCTATATCTAAACAACTCTAGAAGCACTTTAAAGTGTTTTTATGGTGACATGACCACCTAACTGCCGGAGGCTAGGAAAATTCTATATATTTAAACAACTCTAGAAGCACTTTAAAGTGTTTTTACAGTAACATGACCCCCTAACTGCCGGAGGCTAGGAAAATTCTATATATTATTTAAACACCTCTAGATGCTCTCTAAACATTTTTTGGTAGTAGCATAGCTGTTGAAGTTAAGGAAAAATTATAAATATTAAACACCTCTAGAAGTTATTTGAAGTGTTTTTTTATGGCAACATAACCCCCTAACTGCTGAAAAATAGGAACAATTCTAAATATTAAACACCTCTAGAAGCTATCTGAAATTTTTTTTTACGACAACATAAACCATAACTGCCGAAGGCCCCCTAATTTGTACTTGTACCTTAATTTTGATATTGTTTGAACCATAAATAAAGCCATACATATTTTGTTCATAAAATTTC